>LR812531.1:47540104-47620104 GCA_903798195.1 Danio kyathit
CTCTATCATCCATGTTTCTGTCATTCTATCTATCCGTCCATCCACCCATCCATCCATGGTTCTGTCATTCCATCCATCCATATATATATATATATGTTGTTACTAGTAAGGCTCTTATAACATTCATTCATTTTTCTTCGGCTTAGTCCCTTTATTCATCAGTGGTCACCACAGCGGAATGAACCGCCAACTTATCCACCATATGTTTTACACTGCAGATGCCCTTCCAGTTACCACCCAAATGCCTTAGCAACTACACAACAATATTCTAGCAACCACCCATGAAGTTGCAGTAAGGTTATTTTACTGTAAAATGTAATTGGAGTAGGGCCCTGCTACTGTAAAACACATTTACAGGTAAGTTACTGTAAAGGGCCAGTTGTGGTAAATTGCTGGCAACAGTGCTGCCATTAAGTTACAGCAAAATACAATAAAATGTCTAACAGTGAATTATTTAAACAATTTTTTACTGTGTTTTACGGCTTCACTTAAGGCAAAGGAACAATCCTGACACAAGCATCTCCAGAAAAGCATGCTGGTACAGGTTGGGTCCAGATGAAATGTACCCAAGAGCCCAATCATTTTGAGGACTCACACTGTGAAGGGACGCTGTTCAGAACCGAAACGCTTAAGAAAATAACTTCTGATTTTCAAACTTCCAGCATACTCCTCTAGGAATGTATGATTCAAGAGATCTGCTTTGGGCCAGTTTGCCCAGATCCCATCTGAGGGGCTTTATTTTTAAACAGTATTTCGACATCGCTATACATTGATTTATTGCAGATGACAGAACCAGAATACATAATGGAAAATCAGCAAATTTTATGTTAACCTTACACAACAAAACTTGTGTAGTTCTTTCACTTGTTTGTATTGATAAGTTGAATTAAATATGCAGTATGTTTTTTTTATTTTAGACATGACAAATCTGCACTTTTCAGTTTTTTTTTGGTGTTACGAGTATTATGAGAGTTACGGCTGTATCTTTCAAAGAGGATGGGTGTTATCGAAGTTTAAGATCTACTGGATAGCATCACTGCATGGTAGTTTGGTTGTCTAATTACGTAGAGACTAGATGGATATAAAACTACAAATTTAATTCCAGTTGAAGTGTGTTTGATGAGCAACCTTTAACAAAAAAACTAGGTGAGATTTGAGGAAGAAGTTTCTAAATGACTCCCATAACTTCCCCTTCCTTCTCCCTGAAGAGTTTGGCTTGTTCATTTTGTCACTTGTTTTATCTATTGTTATTTATGGGGTTGATGTTTTTGATGAAGTACAAATGAAATGTAATGTAATGTGTATTTGGAAAGCAAAACTAACCATATGATTTTGTTAATTCACATTGCTACCCAGCAGGCACAGGACGTCAACATAACGTCAGATTGATGTTGTTCACAAACACGTTGGAGGACATTGCATTTTGGGTGGAAATGAAAATCTGGTTGACGTCAGAACTTTCCAACCAAACCTAAAAAAAACCTCAAATACCAACATCTAATAATGTTACAGCTTGACGTTGTTTGGACATTACCACTATGACATCTATCAGACGCTGGATTTTAATTGCCATGATGTTGTATGATGTTGGCTCGACGTTGGAATTTGGTCATATTCCAATGCAACCTAAAATCAACTATATATCAACATCATTGATGTCGTTATTGGACGTCAAAAAAACGTTTTCCTTGGACGCTGGCTAGACATTAAATTTTGGTCACCTGAAATAACAACCTAAACCTAATATTAACATTTTATGACATTGTGTGCCTGCTGGGTAGTTTTGTGGTGAACAATTCATCTGTGCATGTCATTAAAAAAATAGTTTGTCCTTCTAATCTCTAATTGAAATCTGAAAATGCACTTCCTTTTTTTTTAGTTAAATTGTCAGATTATGTATGTCTGAGGTATTGG
Source organism: Danio kyathit (assembly GCA_903798195.1). Lineage (NCBI taxonomy): Eukaryota > Metazoa > Chordata > Actinopteri > Cypriniformes > Danionidae > Danio > Danio kyathit. Next base: position 47,542,019 of record LR812531.1, read on the forward strand.
GGCGTGGCTAACATACTTAACCATGCCCCTCCAACTGTCAGTTTTGACAACAAACAGAAATGGTGAGGAGGAGGTGTCTGTTAGGTTGTAATAACTCTTCAAAAAGCCTTTTCCAGAACTGTCTGAATGAAATGGCTACTTTACTACACCCAATCAGCTCGCAGTTGAAAAAACAAACCACGCCCACTGTTTACTCATTTAAGATTCTGTTTCTGTAGGAACTGCGTCTCAATACGAAAAAACTCAACAAATAGGTCGCAGCTTTTGGTTCATGTGGACTTTAAAGGTGCTGTATGTAAGTTTGACACCCATTTGTTGAACTAGGTATTGCACTCCTGGATCAAAACAAAGCGCAACCTCCCACTGTCCCCCATGAAGCAAATACGGAAGTAACTAAAACTGCAATTCATCAAAATTGCAGTTTTAGTCCTGGTTACATAATAGAGCACATTTCTATTAATGACCCCAATGTTAAAATGGCCAACTTTACAGCAAAAAAAAAAAAAAAACAGTTTACAGCCTGGTACAAAGAACGATTTTGGTTCATATAGCTAATATTACCCATCATGACAACTGTGAGGGGGGTGAATTTTTTTAAAACTCATCCGTTTAATTTATATTAAGTTATATTAAGTCTGCATAATTAAGGGCGTGGCCACTTGAGTGACAGCTAGGTCTCGCTGGTCACCGTCATTTCACCTTGGTTGATTCCGGCTGATTAGCTGCTGAACTCTGCATATACATTGTATTTTTGTTTTCTTTAATGTTTCTTTACACAGTCAATTGCCTTTTGGAATTATTTCTTACAATTATCAGATGATATGGCATGCTGTGTGCACTTAATTGTGCTCAAAAACCATTCACGTGGCCTCCATTTCCATATATACTCGTATACCATCTCTATAAATGTATTTGTTTTATTTAATATCATTTATCATTTATATTTTTCTTTAGACCTGTAATGCACTCCAGAATCTGACAGATTGATTAGCTGTAGGCTATAATACAGTCATCTGAAACGTTGTCATGCAGTGTTATGCCTGAATTTCATAAATAGCCTTGCATTTACTAACACAGACTATATTTGAAGTATTTGGAAGTAATTTGCGCTTTCCTCCTGTAGAGAAAGTCATAAGACCAATGTTTAGTGGCTCAATGTATTAAAACAGTGTTTTTAAAAGACTAAACACTTTATGGATGTAGTATACTGTATAAGCACATGTGGTCAGAACACAAACAAGTCGCAGGTAATGAAGTATTAAGTGTTTCTCCCAAAGAAAGCCTGTCTAAGCAAATTGCTAGCAGATGTATCACCTGGTCAGTGCGATGACGCACGAACAAAATGGCAACGGTTGGCCACGCCTACTGGTAGCTTCTTTTGCATTCTTCAGAAACCTATGGGTGACGCCACGGATACTACGTCCATATCTTTTACAGTCTATGATCAAAACACACGCAAATGCAGGTTGCCAGATTGACGTGAGTGTACCGGAATATCGAGCCTAAAGGCTGATTAGAATAGTTTTCTAACTAAAAGCAACGGCACACGATAGAAGAATTTTTTTTTTTCATACTAAAAGGAGTTTTTGTTTTAGATTTAGAATTTCTATTTTAGAAACGGCATCTATTTCTCACAGCTGAACCACAGGATAAACAATGATCACCTCAGACTCGCCTCATGTGCTTTATTCAGTGTTAAATGCTAATAATTTTACATGACATTTATTGCCATACTACAGAAGATAGTTCAACTCAGATCTTGAAAATAAAATAAACCGTTTGAAATTGATCTTTAGAACTGTGACTTAGTACAAGCCAAGTTACAAAACAAATATCAATCATTCAGCATGTACATATAATATTGTTAAAGAAGTTTAATATGTATTAATTAGATAAAAAACCTTACCATTTCGTGAGTGAGTGAATATTCTGTGCTTCTGAATGGCTGTATTTAAATTTCTGTCGTGTTTCGTCTGGTGCGAACAACTAAATTGCTGATCACTGCAAATCTCGTCACGTAGCATGTTGTTATGACATGCGGTTACAATGTAACCTGCTCACCTAATGTTTACATTTGTAATATTTATATAATTTGCTAATTAATAACCTCATGTGGAACTCTGAATCTGTGTCTCATTTCAGAGGGTGCTACTGTCCACCAGAGGTCGCATTTCGGTCGCATCCTTTGAGAGCCTTCATGAATTAATAAATGAAATACATGGTTTTCCACCAAGGCAACCCAGGGTGCTGAAATATAATTGGCAACACTGGCAGTGGGCGGGTTAGAAGAACCAAAACAAAGACAACGTTCCGGCACAGAAAGCACATTTTCATAGCAGAATATCTGACTTCAGCACTGTTTATCAGATATAATGTTCTCTTAGCATGTTTCTTACATATCTGCAAACATATTATGGTATTTTTATGCTTTAGAAGAGTCAAACACTTTTATAAGTTTCATTATAAAATCTAAGTCAACTTAACAGTTTCAAGTTACCATGGGTTTACAAGTTTACACACTTTTATAAGTAACTAATCGCATTTACAGTGCAGTACATTAGCATTTTAGCCTATTAGGATGTGATCCCTAATACAAAATGCTTCAAACACATGAGTAACGAGACCAGTGCATGAGTAGTTACATGAGTTATTATCTAGAGAGAGCTTCCTTTATTCTGCAGAACAAGGAGTAGAGTTTGTGATAAAGCAGGCCTTATCCAGTGCAGTGGCTGTGCAGGATGTCCTCAGTCAAGATTGAGCCTTCGTTTACTTCCACGTGTCTTTCTGCCCCTGAAAAATACACTGCAACTTATGTTCACTGACAGCTTCCCTGCGTCTGTCTGCTAACTAGACATCTGCCTGCTGACCTTTCTCCAACCAATCCTTTCCCACTTGAGTGATAGACACACACACACACGCACACACATGCACACGCACGCACACGCACACACACACACACACACACACACACACACACACACACACACACACACACACAAACATACATACATACATACATACATATACACACACATATTCGGCAAACACCGGAGAGGCCACATATATACACACACACACACACATTCGACAAACACCGGAGCGCCCACACACACATACACATTTGTCATAAACACCGGAGCGCCCACACAGACAGGAAGGGGCAGCGATGTAGACAGATATTCTGTTTTTCCACTGCAGCTACAATTAGATCAGGTTATCTGAGGAAGGGCTGTGACTGTGACTGTGGGTTTGCTCTGCAGGGCTGAGGTGGAGGATCTGTTTGCTGTCTTTAGGTTGCTGGCAGGGTGAGGGTCCACCGTGGCATTATAGTACACAGGCAGACCATTTAAGGGCCGTTACGCTTCACTCACACATGTGCAAACACACACACACCACTCTGCACCACATGCATCATACACTGGTCTTACAGTGCAAATCAAATTCCAATGTTAACAGCTTCATGACACATTGTCTGTCTGTTTGTCTGTTTGTCTGTCTGTCTGTCTGTCTGTCTGTCTGTCTGTCTGTCTGTCTGTCTGTCTGTCTGTGGTTTAATGGATCTAGTGAGAGGTCATTTGTGTTTTACCAGGTCTGACCTAAGATAAAAAAGGAGCACCAGCACATATTGTATGCCTGCCATCAGAGAAGGTTTTTGTTGGACTCTGGAGGAGCAGGTCAGGAATGAAAGGCCATGTTTGACACGGGGAAAGGCCTCCAAATCTGAGACCCATAAATTCCACCAGATGTGGGCAGTCTGGGAGAGGAAAGCTGACGCTTCAACACAGCAGAAGGTATTTGGCTGTTGTCTCTGCATGCTGATGGCCATGACTGCACTGAGAGTACATAAATGTGTCACACTTAATATGGTAACCAAATAGTTTTCCTTTTTTCCAAAAAAAAAAAAAAAAAAAAAATGGAGTGGGGCAACAGCTTAATAATCCCTGACATAGAAATCTGATATATGGCCATATATGAACATACAGGGCTCAGCATAAATGAGTATGCTGTTCAGTGAACATAGCCAATGTATGTTAGTGGATTTAAACAAAACAGTTTTATTAAACAGTTATATCTATTAAAATAAGATAACTAACATGAATAGAAAGATAATCAATTTAAATTCAAGTGTTGTTAAAGTAAAATCTACAAACTACAAATTCAACTAAATTGTATACTGTTTTCATGTCTCTTGGTTTTCCCTGATTATTATATTTTTATTTCATATTTTTCCCCAAGTGGCATGGAAGCTCTTAGAAATGTTTGTGGAAAAACAAGACTCAGCATTGAGTGTGTGAGTTGAATATAAAGTCCAAGTAATCAGTCCATGCCGAGTTACCAGCTGTGTGTGTAATCAGATGGAATCAGGAACTGGTGTGCTTGAGAGGACACCAACACGAGGAGAACATGCAAACTCCCCACAGAAATGCCAACTGACCCAGCCGAGGCTCAAAGCAGTGACCTTCTTGCTGTGAGGCGATCGTGCTACCCACTGCACCTCCGTGACTCCCATATCTGAAAATATATGTACATATTTGTAATTCAATATTTAAAATATAGATGCAAATGACCATTTTTGCAACATTTTTAAATATATGTTGCATTTAGGCGTCACGGTGGTGCAGTAGGTAGCACGATCGCCTCAAAGCAAGAAGGTCGCTGATTGAGCCCATTCACCCTCAGTGATGGGTTGCAGCTGGAAGAGCATCCGCTGTGTAAAACATATGCTGGATAAGTTGGCGGTTCATTCCGCTGTGGCCACCCCTGATTAATAAAGGGACTAAGGCGAAAAGAAAATGAATGAATGAATTAATGGATTTTCAGATATATTAGTTATAATTTTATATATAAAGGCCTTCGCAATCAATGAAGGTTGCATTTATTATATATTTTTGTACATGTGAAATCCAAACTTGAACTTGAATGTCATAATATATTGCCATTTATCAGATTTCTAAATGGGATAACTGTCTAAACAGCTCTTTTAGATGCTAGTCCATGAAATGAAAATATTAAAGACTTTTTACAACAGAATGAGATGATCATCCACTCAAAAAATAACATTTGCTGCTTGTTCAAACTACTTATTTAATATGAGTTGAACCAACACAATTAATTTTTGGGGGGACAACTTACAGTTTTTCTCAGTCGCTTTGGTGCATTTCTCACAACACTATTTACATTTGCACAACAGTTAATTCTTTTCTCAAAACAATTAGTGCAAACTGCAAAACCTAGTGGATAACCTGCAAAAGCGTGTCACTTGTTCAAAATGGAGAGCTCATTCCTCAAAAGCAAGTATTGATATCAATTAAAGTGTCAGTGTCATCAAGATGGAAAGTCCCGACACCATTGTTTATGAACAAGATAGTCAAATGGCTTTGTCATGTTTTCATTAGGACAGTTTACTCTGTACATTTTTTCCAATGCAAAAAAGTCTGATTTTGTTGACTCTTCCTGAAAATGCTCAAGACAGCTCTATATACTATTTGCACAGCCATTTGAAAACTACAGTAAAGTTAGACATCACTGTATTTAGTGAGGTATCTGAGTACAAGAATACTGAATATGTATGTTTCACATTTTTACTGCATTTGCTCTTTACAATTCTAATTTATTCACAGCATTGTGCAAAAGAATAAATACACCCTTATTTACAACAAACATAAACTTTCTTTGGGTAGAGCTGTGCACAACTGTAAACAATATTGCAGTACATATTGAAACTGAACCTACAACATACACAGGTCTGTAAATTATTCATCAAATTGTTCAATTTAGGAGACATTTTCAGAAAAAAAAGATTTAACATTTTTAAAATAAAATTTGCTTGACAGATTTTGACAACTAGTTCAACATTTCTGTATGTAATGACTCAAGTAATGAAATGAGGACTATTAGTTTTATATGGTATGACTATTCAGCATCCACAAGTTCAGTTAATTTTGACTGACATGACATAAGCAAATGATAATGTGACATACAGCAGAGAGTTGTATCAAAGCAATTGATGCATGTCCAAAAGCATTTGCAATTTGTTGAAAGGAATGAGAAACTGCTACTATGATGTGCACAAATGACTAATTGTTTTGAGAAATGCATTAACTGTTGTGCAAATGTGAATAGTGTTGTGAGAAATGCACCAAAGCCACTGAGAAAAACTGTAAACTTCCTTTGAGTAGAGCTGTGGACAACTGTAAACAATATTGCAGTACATATTAAAACTGAACCTACAACATACATAGGTCTGTAAATCATTCATCAAATTGTTCAGTTTAGAAGACATTTTTAGGAAAATAAAGATTTACATTTTTTAAATAAAATGAGCTTGACAGATTTTGACAACTGGTTCAACATTTCTGTATGTAATGACTCAAGTAATGAAATGAGGACTATTAGTTTTATATGGAATGACTATTCAGCATTTACAGGTTTAGTTAATTTTGACTGACATGACATAAGTGAATGATAATGTTATAAAACAGCAGAGAGTTGTATGAAAGCAATTGATGCATGTACAAAAGCATTTGCAATTTGTTGGAAGGAATGAGAAACTGCTACTATGATGTGCACAAATGTCTAATTGTTTTGAGAAATGCATTAACTGTTGTGCAAATGTACAGTTGCAATCAGAATTATTCAACCCCCTGATTTTTTAGCCCCCCTGTTTATTTTTTTCCCCAATTTCGGTTTAACGGAGATAATTTTTTTTCAACACATTTCTAAACATAATAGTTTTAATAACTCATCTCTAATAACTGATTTATTTTATCTTTGCCATGATGACAGTAAATAATATTTGACTAGATATTTTTAAGACACTTCTATACAGCTTAAAGTGACATTTAAAGGCTTAACTAGGTTAATTAGGTTAACTAGGCAGGTTAGGGTAATTAGGCAAGTTATTGTATAACAATGGTTTGTTCTGTATACTATTGAAAAAATATATAGCTTAAAGGGGCTAATAATTTTGACCTTAAAATGGCTTTTAAAAAATTTTAAACTGCTTTTATTCTAGCCGAAATAAAACAAATAAGACTTTCTCCAGAAGAAAAAATATTATCAGACATACTGTGAAAATGTCCTTGTTCTGTTAAACATCATTTGCGAAATATTTAAAAAAGAAAAAAATTTTAAAGGGGGGCTAATAATTCTGATTGCAACTGTAAATAGTGTTGTGAGAAATGCACCAAAGCGACTGAGAAAAACTGTAATTGTTTTGTTCAATGCACTTAAATTTGGAAAAAAAAATGATTAAGACCCGAATTATGTTCCAAGATTCTGAAAAATATAAAATTATGTAAGTACTGTATAAAAGTATATTTGTCCAATTCAATGGACATCAGATCAGAACAGTTGTACTTCCTAAACATTATACCAACATAAAATACAAAAAAAAAAAAAAAAAAAAAAACATCATTGTTGGTATAATCTTAATTTTTTTTAAGATTAAGATTAAAATCACAAATATTGTAACATTTTTACTTTAATTTTAAGTTTTTTGTTGTATAGATCGCACCTTGTTTATAACAAACTTTATCATCATCTTCCTCATCACTCCACATAATGTCCACATCTGAGATATTTCCATCTGCTATATGCTCAAGAACTTCAATATCTGTATATTCTGCATATGAAATTGTTTCAGCAATGAATTAGTACATCAACATAGTTTTTTATATAAAAAGGTTTTATTATTAAATCTTCAGCATTACAATTTTAGTAACAGATCTTGAACCCATTGTACATCCTATGGACAGACATATTTGAAAAAATCTAAAGCTTGCAATGTTACAAAAGATTATAAACTTTAATAAGTAAGTGCAGTCCCTCTTTTATTAAATACAACCTATGAAATGGAGTGCGTCTGGAAAGTATTTACAGTGCTTCACTTTTTTTATGTTACAGCCTTATTCCAAAATGGATTCAATTCATTTATTTCCTCAAAATTCTACACACAATACCCCATAATGACAATGTGAAAAAAGATTTTTTGAAATTGTTGCAAATTTATAAAAAATAAAAAACCTGAAAAATCTGATGTACATAAGTATTCACAGCCTTTGCTCAATACTTTGTTGATGCACCTTTGGCAGCAATTACAGCCTCAAGTCTTTTTGAATATGATGCCACAAGCTTGGCACACCTGTCTTTGGGAATTTTTGCCCATTCCTCTTTGCAGTACCTCTCAAGCTCTATCAGGTTGGATGGGAAGTGACAGTGTACAGCCATTTTCAGATGTCTCCAGAGATGTTCAATAGGATTTAGGTCTGGGCTCTGGCTGGGCCACTCAAGGACATTCACCGAGTTGTTGTGAAGGCACTCCATTGATATTTTGGCGGTGTGCTTTGTGTCATTGTCCTGCTGGAAGATGAACCGTCGCCCCAGTCTGAGGTAAAGAGCACTCTGAAGCAGGTTTTCATTCAGGATGTCTCTGTACTGTACATTGCTGCATTCATCTTTCCCTCTATCCTGACTAGTCTTCCAGTTCCTGCTGCTGAAAAACATCCCCACAGCATAATGCTGCCACCACCATGCTTCACTGTAGGGATGGTATTAGCGCGGTGATGAGCGGTGCCTGGTTTTCTCCATATGTAATGCCTGGCATTCTCTCCAAAAAGTTCAATTTTAGTCTCATCAGACCAGAGAGTTTTGTTCCTTATGGGCTGAGAGTCCTTCAGATGCCTTTTGGCAAATTCCAGGTGGGGAGTGGCTTCTGTCTGGCCACTCTACCATACAGGCCTGATTGATAGATTGCTGCACAGATGGTTGTCCTTCTGTAAGGTTCTTCTCTCTCCACAGAAGAACGCTGGAGCTCAGACAGATTGACCATCGGGTAGCAGAATTTTTCTCTGTAACCTTCCCCAGCCTTGTGCCTCGAGACAGTCCGGTCTCGGAGGTCTACAGACAATTCCTTTGTCTTCATGCTTGGTTTTTCCTTTGACATGTACTGTCAACTCTGGGACCTTATATAGACAGGTGTATGCCTTTTCAAATCATGTCCAATCAACTGAATTTACCACAGGTAAACTCCAATTAAGCTGCTGAAACATCTCAAGAGTGATCAGTGGAAACAGAATGTGATTTTTCAGGGTTTTTGTTTGTAATAAATTTGCAACAATTTCAAAAAATCTTTTTTCACATTGTCATTATGGGGTATTGTGTGTAGAATTTTGAGGAAATAAATGAATTTAATCCATTTTGAAATAAGGCTGTAACATAAAGAAAATGTGGAAAAAGTGAAGCGCTATGAATACTTTCCGGATGCACTGTATTGGAAAACATATCAATAAATTTGAATAAAAACATTGTAAATGTGGCTTACGTCTGTGTCTGGAGTGAAGTGATGCCATGGTGCTTTTCAGTGTAGTGGATGTTTTTCTAAAATTACAACATGCAGAGTTTTACTGCCATTTGATTGGATGACAATCGTCCACTCTCATAGACTGCAGGCTTTAAATTAGATGAAATGCTCAGGAACTACAAAAAAAAAAACATGGGCTGACATGTGATGTCCATTATAATGGACACAGAGTCCGAAGTGGTTAACCGATTTGTGTTGGGACAGCATGAATGACTTGTGTGGAGCCCAGCATTTTTAGCCATTTTTTTTTACAGTGTATCTATTGTATAGTCCAATAGTCAATTGTATGACGTCTGATCACTAACTATTCTAGAAGAATGAGGTCTAAAAAAACACCCGAGTGTGTGAAAATAACCCACCTTTGAGAAATGGTGTGTAAAAACACTCCTCTAAAAATATAACATACCTAACCTGAGGGAGACAACAGTGTGAGAAACTGAAAATAAGTGTGAAGCTGACACACACACACAAACGAATGCGCACACGCACACACATGTACACAGAGAGAGATGAAAGCAGGAGTCAGTTCAGCTTATATCAACCTGAATCTCCTCATTTAGAGAATGTGAGCACGGGCCTTGTGAAGTGACAGTCGATAAAATATAAGCAGACAGAGAGGCAGTAATTAGCGCAAACTCAACTCTCTCTCTCTCTCTCTCACACACACACACACACAGGCTCAGAGTCGACTGCTATGTTGTGACATTTCTCAAGCCTTGTTTTGTAATGATGCATCTGGAAGCTGCTGAGAAGGACATCTCCACCTCTGAGCTGGGAAAAATTGGCTGCTTGGTTTAGAAACTGAAATGTTTACATATTTAAATCAACATTTGATTTGGTAGTCATAATCGCATAAACTGTTTTTACATTTTTTCCGAAGAAAATGTGTCCGCTGAGAGCGTTTGTTAATTCATTGTCAGTCTAAATGCTTTCTAAGCATTCACACACTGTTAGACATCGTCAGTTGTGTTTACTAACAGCTGCGACTCTCAAGTTGTTCTGTGTGTGCTGCATCAGACAGGAATGCATTGGTCTGTATGGACTGATATTTGTAGTCAATCCGCTTTTATAGCCTTCAGTCATGCTTGTAACCACAGCCAATGGTGGCAATAGTAAATATAAAGCCTTTAAGGTCTTTAGGGATTTAATTTTATTCGAAACTATTTTGGGAAACTCCCGCTGCGTTCATCCTCTCAAGGATTCATCTAAAACTCTTCGGTTTATCTTTTTTTCTTTATGTGCCATCAGGCTTCTCAAAAATGGACTGCATAATAGCCTTATTTACTGTCATTTCGCTTAACCTAAGTGAGGTTTATGAGTCAAATGTTAAAACACAATATAATCTAATTTAATTATTTAGTTTAAAAATAAAATTATTATTTTAGTAATAATTAAAGATGAAAGTAGACAGTCCACTTGATCATGTCATTTGCCAGTTAGAAAACTTTACAGTACTTTATTATATAACAATTCTGAATGAAAAACTGTATTATATCTAGCACAATTTCATTTCATTACATTGTGTAGCAAGCAAAACTTGTCATAATGTGCAATATTTCATGCATGCAAGGATCGCTGGTCTCACTCTCTCACGCGCTTTGTCTTAAAGCGACTACTGTATGCTTAGTGTTTGGCTGGCGGAGTGCACGACATTTATTACTAAGCCATATCTACATGCTATTTCAGACCGAATATTCAAATTAGCATGGTAAACAATATAGGGAGCGCATCATTGGTTGTCATTGTTCAAAAATTAACCAATGTGAATATAAAACCAACTTCACCTCAGTAAAGCCAAAGACAGAATAGAGAAAGAAGAAGATAGAATATACTTAAAGGGACTTTGGTAAAGCAGGCTAGGCTGAATAGCGCTATTTATATATATATATATATATATATATATATATATATATATATATATATATATATATATATATATATATATATATATATATATATATATATATATATATATATATATATATTCTTCATTATTCATTTTCTTTTCGGCTTAGTCCCTTTATTAATTCGGGGTTGCCACAGCGGAATAAACCGCCAACTTATCCAGCACATGTTTTATATATCTATATATATCTATATATATATATATATATATATATATATATATATATATATATATATATATATACACAGTTGAAGTCAGAATTATTAGCCCCCCTTTGATTTTGATTTTCTTTTTTTAATATTTCCCAAATGATGTTTAACAGAGCAAGGAAATTTTCACAGTATGTCTGATAATATTTTTTCTTCTGGAGAAAGTTGTATTTGTTTTATTTCGGCTAGAATAAAAGCAGTTTTTAATTTTTTTAAAGCCATTTTAAGGTCAAAATTATAAGCCTCTTTAAGCTATTTTGTTTTCGATAGTCTACAGAACAAACCCTTGTTATACAATATCTTGCCTAATTACCCTAACCTACCTAGTTAACCTAATTAACCTGGTTAAGCCATTAAATGTCACTTTAAGCTGTATAAAAGTGGCTTGAAAAATATCTAGTCAAACATTATTTACTGTCATCATGGCAAAGATAATAAATCAGTTATTAGAAATGAGTTATTAAAACTATTATGTGTAGAAATGTGTTGAAAAAAATCTTTCTGTTAAACAGAAATTGGGGGGAAAAATAAACAGGGGGGGCTAATAATTCTGACTTCAACTGTGTATATATATATATAAACTGTGTGTGTGTGTGTGTGTGTGTGTGTGTGTGTGTGTGTGTGTGTGTGTATATATATATAAAATAAAATAGGAGGAAATAAAATAAAAACAAATGTAAAAACAAATGGTACCCTTTGTTATAGCCACAGGGCCCAATGTGACCACCTCAGTGGATATTGGGGGTCTCGAGTCACTGGCATTGTTATATTGAGGGTCGCTGGTTGAAAGGTTTGCTAACCCCTGCACTAAGAAAATTGTGTAAAAGTATTGCACATTGTGTAACATAGAATTTTTGCTATTTTTTATTTATTTATTTGTTAGGAAATGTTATTAACTAAATTGCAACAATTATCATTCATATGTGCAGCACATACAGTTGTCAAAATTATTAGCCCTTATGTGGATTTTGTTTTCTTTCACAAATATTTCCAAAATGATCTTTAACAGAGCAATGAAATTTTCACAGTATTACCTATAATATTTTTTCTTCTGGAGAAAGTCTTATTAGGTTTATTTCATCAAGAATAAAAGCAGTTTTATTTTCTTTTTAAACTATTTTAAGGTCAATTTGATTTGCCTAATTACCCCAACTTGCCTAATTAACATAGTTAATCCTTTAAACTGCCCTTTAAGCTGAATACTAGTGTCTTGAAAAATACCTAGTCAAATATTGTGTACTGTCATCATGGCAAAGATAAAAAAAATCATTTATTAGAAATGGGTTTTTAAAACTATTATGTTTAGAAATGTGTTGAAAAAAATCTTCTCTCCGTTAAACATAAATTAGGGAAAAAATATACAGGGGGCGAATAATTCTGACTTCAACTGTATGCACTTTGTATGCAATAATAGCAAGCACCACCCCTAACAATAAATGAACTCTTGATCAAGTCAGTCTTATTGGCCATATCTCCTTTCGGACTTCCTGTCTCCCAGATTTCAGAGCGCAGCGGCAGAACTGATCAATGACTGATAGAACGTCCTCTGGTCCTGGAGCTCAGAGACATCCGATTGGGTTTCAGCAAGAAGAGAGGGAGAGAGACTATATAACAGGAATGGGATGAGTAATGTCTGCAGCAGCACCACCCACCAACTCCACCTCACCCAGCCTGAAATCCAATCGCTCCCTCAGGTGCGCAGCGCTCCTCCGCTAATCACTGTGTCATCATTCCCACTGCAGGATCAGCTCCTATCACTATCTCGGCACTGTAAATAAAAAAGTCTGCTTTTGTATTTTGTGATTCACAAGTGTTTTCTGTTTATTTACAGTTGTGAATTGCATTATGGGAGCTTGATCTCTGCTCTGTCGGCTTTTGATGTTGAACATTCAACTCTGCAGTTTAACAAAGTGACTTTTATTGACATTTTAGTAATAATATTATGTTTAAAGAGCCACTATTATCATTATAAAAGGTCCTATTTTGGTTTTGGGGGTCTCCAACAGCAGGCTAATATGCATGCAAGGTCAAAAAACACTTTGATTGTCTTATAATATGCATTTATTTTCACCTAATTATCCCAATGACTCCCATATGATTTGTTCAGTGATTCATTTGTTCCCAAACCCCTCCTTAGCGCGATGATAATCTGCGCTGATTGGTCCGATGACCTAGTCTATTGTGATTGGTCGACTGGGTTCAGCGCAAGACTGACAGAAATGCCCACCACGGCTATGAAGTAGCACACAGAGTATGTGAGAGCCCATAGCAGGAATGCAATAAAGCAATGCAGTTAAACACCAGCATATTACTCTACTCTTAACCCAAACCCCAAGTAATAACAACGACACACATTCCGTATTAATCCACACAGTGGCAAAAGTTGAACTATTTTGAAAATAAAAACCGCGCCGCATGTGTAAGGAACAGCTGATGGTGGCCATAGCAAAGGAAAACAGCAGAGGATCGCGAGTTCAGAAACTCATTTAAATCAGTAAAGGAAGAAGCACGCGTCACATTTTCAAAGTGGTTTTGGACACAATATGTGAACAGCCCCATACAGAATTAACCTGAGAGATACAGTACAAGCACTGATCTATAATAGATAAGTGATTACAAGTCGCGCGGAGCAATTACAAGTTACAACACACAATTAACTACATATTTTGCAAACTACAGAGAACAAGGCAACAATTTTAATTATACTTGTATGTTACGATCCGGAGGAAGAAGAAACTGGCCTATATAAACTGTAACAGTTACTGACAAAGTCCCATACACACTAGTCTCTGCTGCTCCTTCAATAGCAAACAGCTGGCGAATCCTGCATTGCAGTGTAGGTTATTGTATCAATCATCAGAAAAATGACAGAAACAAACCCAACACTAGGTTGGCTATACTGTGGTGTTGTTGTGAACGTTAACTTTAATCGTTTATTCCCTACAGTTGAATCTCCATCTGTCAGTGATCGCTATCTTCGCGTCATGATCAGCCCCTTATCCCCCACCCTCCGCTGAACGTTTTTACCAAAACCGCCACTTCATATATGGTGATGTACCGTATCGACGTCGATGCGATTAAGCAAAAGATCCAAACCCAACACGATTAATTTATTAGACTCTGAGTCAACTGTTTCGTTAAAAAATCAATAATTTTAAACATGGTGCACTTTCAGATTCAAACCTCAGCTGTTTTCATTCACTTAGGCCCCGTTTACACTGTCAGGTCTTGATGTCCAATTTCGATTTGTTGCCTATATCTGATTTTTTTGCTTGTCCGTTTAGACGTTCTTTTAATTGTGACCTATATCAGATTCATGTTTACATTTGCCATACAATGTACGATGTTACATTCCATGGTGTTTGAATGTATTATTGTGTTTTGTTTCTGTTCTCTCTCTCTCTCTTTTACTCTGTGACCTGTTTCTCAGCTAGGTGTGGAGGAGAGGAGGTTAATTGATTCCACCTGCTGCTCGTTGCCCGGCAAGCTTAAAAGCCTGCCAGTTGCAAGCCACATTGAAGCTTGCTTCCAGAGTGTGGTCTCTCTCCTGCTTGGTTGTCTTGTTGAAAGATTATTGAAACTGTTGTGCTTAACTTGTTGAAGTTAAAAACTCTGTTGTTAAAGCTTTTGAAACCACTTGAACTCTGCTTTTGAAAAATACCTTTGTGTTTGGAAGCCGTAGGGAGGTGGGTGCTATTTTATTTCTAAAACCCTTTTTCTCTTGTTTATGTTTAGTTAGGGAGTTAGTGTACATTTCTGTTGTTGATTTGTTTTGCTTTGTCAGTTTAGACAGTTTTACTCCCTAACTAGCTAGAGTGTACTTTTGTTTGTTGTTTTGGCCTTTCCCCCTCCTGAAGTTCTATTTTGCTTCCCAGTTTTTGTACATTTTGTTAATAAATTCTTTAACTTTAATCTGGTGTGTTGTCGTGAAAGCAGGGGACTGATCCACATTCACCCCAACCAACATTTTTATAACTTTTCACTGTTGCTCCCACTCCTAGACGTTAACATCAGGGACGTAACAACAACGTCGCACTTGCATAAAGGCGGGTTCTAGCATCTACACCACACTAGCCATGATGGAAGAAATTGTCTTGCTTTTAGCTCTGCGAAATATGCAAAGATTGCCCAACTTTAAAATGATTTTGAGGCAGAGGAGGAGGGAAAGGGCAATCAACGCAGCTTGCGCCTATGGTTTATTTATGGTGTCTTCCACCATTCAGAGGAATTTGTGGGTACGAGAGAGATCTCAGGTCTTGTGGGAGCAAATTGTGGCGAATGATCACTTTCCTCCTCCATGTTTCCTCTGTTGTTGTTGTTTACTGCGTCAGTGTCTCCACACACACTCTTCCTTCGACGTCATTAAACCATGGTGAAGTACCACATTGTCGCAAGTTTAATGACGTACAAAATGGAATTCCTGAATAAATCCGATCAGCCTGTTTACATGATAGTAAGATTAGCATTGTCACATATCCGATTTACAGTATATCTGATTTATTTCTACATATGGAGGCCTGAATCCGATCTCTGAATATCCGAATGCATGCGTTTTTTTTTGTGTTTACACGGTCATAGAACAGATCTGATCTGTCACATAAATATGAGCAAAAAATTAGAATTGGATCACATTTAACTGGCAGTGTAAACAGGGCCTTAGTGCTGTATTACACTCGGCATGGAAGGTCATTTTCAAAAACCCATAACAGGGGCTCTTTAAGAAACCGAAAATATTTCACTTCAAACTACTAAAAATGTTCATAAAAGTCACTTTTCAAGGTTAAACATTATTTGAAGAAAGATTAAGGTTCCATAATGCAATTCAAAAGCATAAATAAATGGGGAAAAATTAAAAACATGAATCACAAAACACAGAAAACTACTCATTCATGGAAATTTTTTTTTACAGTGTGTCATCACACCAAACACAGCGTAGATGCTGAGCCCTGCTCATCTCACAAAGACAAACAAACATAAAAGAATAAAAATAAATTAGTGTAGCAATTGCATTTAAAATAAGGTGCAACTATAGCCATATAATCTTGTCAAGATCCCACTTTGATGTTTAGTCTGACAGGCTGTAAATGCGATAAGCCATGTTTGGATTTTGTATTACATAGTTTATGATGGATAAAAGGTAAAACCTCATTAACCAAGGCCGAGCTTTGTAAACATGTAGATTTGAGTGGCTTGATGTTTTGTAGCATTACCGGCTGCCTATTTTATTTATTTTTTTAGCAGTGCTAGTTCCAGAGGTATGTTTTGCATTCGGATTTTAAAAAAGTCTTACATGAGTGTATTTACAAATTAACCAGCTATGAGGTATTGTATTCACATTACAAACTTTCAGTTGAAGTAAAGGAGTATATGAAAATTGGCTTCAAAGTGGAAAAGAACTACACATTAGAATGAAAAACAACATTCACTCCTTTATTTTTCTTCGGCTTAGTCTCTTTATTTATCAGGGGTTGCCACAGTGGAATGAACCGCCAACTATTCCAGCATATGTTTTACACAGCAGATGCCCTTCCAGCTGCAACCCGGTACTGGGAAACATCCATACACGCTCATTCACACATACACTACTGCCAATTTAGTTAATTCAATTCACCTATAGCACTTGTCTTTGGACTGTGGGGGAAACTGTAGCACCCAAGCAGGAACATGAGTGAGAACATGCAGACTCCACACAAAAATGCCAACTAACACAGCTGGGATTCGAACCAGTGACTTTCTTGCGACAGTGACAGTGCTAACCACTGTGCCACCGTGTTGCCCCAGGGAGCTGTCAATCTAAAGTTTCTATATTTGTTGCAATATATATTCATTCATTCTCTTTTCGGCTTAGTCCCTTTATTAATCAGGGGTCGCCACAGTGGAAGGAACCGCCAACGTATCCAACATATGTTTACGCAGCAGATGCCCTTCCAGCTGCAACCCATCACTGGGAAACACCCATACACACTCATTCACACATTCAATTTATCTCACTCAATTCACCTATACCGCATGTCTTTGGACTGTAGGGGAAACCGGAGCACCTGGGGGAAACTCACGCCAACACAGGGAGAACATGCAAACTCCACAGAGAAATGCCAACTGACCCAGCCGAGGCTCCAACCAGCGACCTTCTTGCTGTGAGGCGACATCGTTACCCACTGCACCACCGTGCCGCCCCTGCAATAGATACACTGTTAAAATTCTATGATCAATAAGTCATGACAGCATACATGTTTTTAGGTCATTGTAACTTACTAAACTAAGTTATTCTTGTTCTAACTTTATTTTTTAAGCTGTTTTAAGTCAGTTTAAAATAATATAAGTTCAATGGACTCATAAGGTTAATTTGATTCAGCTTAAAAATTTAAGGCAGCTAGGATTTTTTTTACAGTGTATATACAGTCATTTTTTTTCTAATAATTTTTACAGTATATAAAGTCAGAATTATTAGCCCCCCTGTTTATTTTTTCCCCAATTTCTGTTTAACGGAGAGAAGATTTTTTCAACACATTTCTAAACATGATTGTTTTAATAACTCATCTCTAATAACTGATTTATTTTATCTTTGTCATGATGACAGTAATTAATATTTTACTAGATATTTTTCCAGACACTTCTTTACAGCTTAAAGTGGCATTTAAGGGCTTAACTAGGTTAATTAGGTTAACTAGGCAGGTTAGGGCAATTTGGCAAGTTATTGTATAACAAGGGTTTGTTCTGTAGACTATTGAAAAAAAAAAAATAGCTTAAAGGGGCTAATAATTTTGACCTTAAAATGTCTTTTAAAAAATTTAAAACTGCTTTTATTCTAGCCAAAATAAAACAAATAAGACTTTCTCCAGAAGAAAAAATATTATCAGACATACTGTTAAAATTTCCTTGCTCTGTTAAACATCATTTGGGAAATATTTAAAAAAGGAAAAAAAAATCAAAGGAGGGCTAATAATTCTGACTTCAACTGTATATGTATATTTATGAGAGTTTAGAGAGAGTGTTTCAGGTGTTTGGGAGTGCACTGTGGTTTTTATTAGTGACATTTTTACAGCGAAATCCAAATTCCACTAAACACAATAGTTTTAAAGTTAATGTCAACAGTTGGGTTCAAGTATATACAGTACAATCAAAAAACCTCAGAGCTCACAACAGTTCTGTCTTTTAGGTTATTGTTGAAAATATATTTGTTGCCAAGTTTTTCTTCTGTTGAAATGTGTACTGTAAAAGAGATAGTTCTCTCAAAAATCTCTAATCTCAAGTGGTTCCAATCTTTTATACGTTTTTTTTTTTATTCTGTACAAAAAAAGATTAAAGAAAGATGAACACTGGCAACCGTTGCCTTCCATAGTAGGTAAAAACACATATGGAAGTCAATCTTTACCAGTTTTCAGCTTTCTTCAAGATACTTTTTTTTATGATCAACAGAAAAAAAGAAAGTCAAACAGTTTTCTGACAAGTGAAGTACGAGGAAATGATGACAGAATTTTCTGATTTTTAAAGTTTTCTGGTGCCTGTCAAAGAAAAACATTATACTTTATTCTCTCTCTCTTTCTCTCTCTGCATCTGATTTGCAGCCCCTCTCTCATGAATGTGAAGAGAGATGATGCTTTCATATTATGGCTGGATGGTCATGAACAGTGTTGGGGAGTAACGGAATACATGTACCGGCGGTACGTATTTAGAATACTATTCTTGAGTAACTGTATTCCGTTACAGTTACTATTTTTAAACAGGGTATTTAGAATACAGTTACTTTGCTAATACCATAAGGAAATACTTGGAAATACTTCGGGAGCGATGCGTGTCTGGCCCATAATAATATTACTAAATTGTCGCCGAAACCATAGAAAACAGAAGCTACACCTCCCGACTGCAATCACCAGCGTTAACTCAGTGAGACTCACGCAAATGACCCTGTTCTCACGCTCTCACGCCACACCTCCATTTTCTCACGCAGAAAAAAGGACGATCGCAAACACCGAACAACCGGACAACAACCAAGATTTTCAGATAAACTGCTGTGAATTGCTGCTTGATGTTTCGTTTGCACTGTTCATAAAGCAAATTGCCATCAAGTGCTCCTGTAGAGCGACTCTTCAGAGGACTCATTTTTACTCCTCATCGCAACAGAATGACAGATAAGCACTTCTAAATGTCTCTATTGCTCCGCTACAACCACCTTTACTTGTCTGTTGATTAGGAAAAAAAGCATAGGTAGTTAGGTACTGTAGAGGTGGCTATACTGGCTAATGTTTGACTTAAAACAAAACTTGTTCATTTTGATGTTTACATTTTTGTAAAGCAAACTAATTTTGCATTCTTCTAATATTTGCAATATTGTTCTTAGGTGAGAAGTTTTCATAATAGAAATTAAAATGTTGAATAGAACCTGTTACATTACCTCTGATCAGGGGTTTTATTTGAGGCATGCACGCGAGTAAAAATGATGATGATTTTTATGCGTTCACTAGAGTGAATCGGATTAATGTTAGTTCCACATCTGCCAGGCACCTGTAGAGTTAATGCGTTCCAGTAAAACATATACAAATAAAATGGAGCGGATGCTTTTTAACATGAATGACGCTAAATGAAAGTCAAACCGGTGAGCCAAAATAGTGCCCTTCTGAATCAAATCAGCAGGATGCCCTTCTGGATCTTTCACTTACTTTGAAGACATACGACATGAAGACATACTACCTTTACATTGACATCAGTAGTTATTTGCCTTAATCTGAATAGGACAATAATATAATTACGGTGGTACGTAAAGTGCTTTTTGAACGTCTATTCACGTTTCCTGCAGAGTCTCATGACATTTCGGGTGTTTCATCTTTAATTTTTCGACTTTAACTGCAGTTCGGCACTTTCATCATGAAATTTCCCCATGACAAACTGGGTTATTAGACGCGAATATTTAGTAAGGAATGGTGGAAGATGTTTTAATGGGATTTGATAGCGCACGTGAAATAGAAAGAAAAAACTTCCGCATTTCGTGATCAGCGTTGCCAGATGTAGCTGACTGATTCCAGCCCAAAAGCTATCCAAAACCCCCGAAATGCAAATTCAAAACCGCCCAATCTGGCAACACGGTTGTTCGTGATGGGTGTGTGTGTGCGGTCCTTTACTGACAGCCTGTGTGTGGATCTTGTCGGAAAATGCAGAGAAATGTCCTACATGACAGTAATATCTTGATTGCGGTGTTTACTTCAATAATGCCACTAATATATGCATACTCCACAAGTCTTAACTCCATTTCTAGTTCAGTTATGACTGTAGTCGGATTAAGGTCATCAAAAATCACTTTTTACATGGTGACTCAATCAGAGTATTGTCTTAATTGTATTAAAATCATATTAAAGTATTGTTGCCCATGTAAACATACTCAATGTTCGACTCAATCACACTGTCAGGGCTCTGTGAACTTGGATTTGCGAAGCAGCATTTTCTGTACGTTCATCAAAAGCAAGTAGACTATGGCTCACACTTATTGACAGTGGAAGATGATTTACAGTTAAAAATAGTCGAGTCAGTAATCCAACCACAGAAAAAGGCTCAGCCTTCACACTGAATCAGGTAGCTGTATATTTATGTTTCAACGTAATTAATGCTACACAATTTAAACGCAGCCAGTAATATGTGAATGATGTTTGCACATGGGGAATGGAGGGAGGGGGGGGAAGTGAAAATGGACAGTCTTGGGGGGGTGTGTCCTAAAAGTTTGAAAACCCCTGCATTACCTTGGTTTTACATAAACTATTTTGAAGTTTTTCTTTTCTTGTTTACCTGATATTTTTCTGTGCAGACTGTGAAATACAAAGGGTAAGCAAAATGCATATTATATACATATACTGTATATTACAGACAGTAATGCTGTCTATGTTCAAGCTCTTTTTATGTTTATTACAGAAACAGAAATTGAATTTGTTGACACTTTGATAAATAAACATTATTTAATAAACATAATTATATTGTTTTATTTATTTTCCCTGTCAGTCATTAGTTTAGCATTATAGGCCCTCTGTTTTCCTGCAGAAATTGCTACCAACGCATAGTGTGACATTTAATAGACTTGAAGGCTGTTTTCAAGGGGAAGTATTCCAAGTATTCCAAGTATTTAGAATACAGTACCAGGATTAAGCAAAGTAACGGAATACGTTACAAAATACATTTTAAAGCAGGTATTCTGTATTCTGTAACTAAATACATTTACAAAGTATTCTCCCCAACACTGGTCATGAATGCACAATTAGTCTACTGTATGTCTCTCAAAGTGCTTGTAGAAAGAAATAACGCTGCTATTGTCATGCTATCAAACACATTTTTATTTCATATGATAAAATAATGTAAAAAATGTGAGTTTTTCTTGTTGCAGTGAATTATAATCTATATTTTGTAATATGTTCAGTATAAGTGTATACAGTTGTCTCAGTCAATAGCAGGAGTACAAAATTGGACTCGGTTTTTGACTCAAAATTTGAAAGTGGCATCTTGGCATATTATTATTATTATTATTATTATTTTATTTTATTTTTTATTTTTTGGATGGGCCCACTAATTTGCGTTTATTTTGATGTGACGGCAGCTGAACAAATTATTGCGTGTGCGATTTAGTTAAACGAGTTAACAAAATATTTTGCACACTATGTCCATGAATGCATTAATTTATTCATGACCATGTAGGCTTATTTCACCCGGCATCTTTTAAAGGGTTCACTTCGCTTCAGTTCAAATTTAAAGTAATGTTCAACCGATTCACTGAAGAGATCCGATTCATGTTCAACTGATTCATTAAGTAGATTCGACTCTTATTGTAAAATGATTCTCTGATAAATTCGACACGGCAAGAAGCTTGTAGTGTATCTATGCGTGTAGTTTCTTGACAATGACTTTCACAAACTGGTTTCAGGCGAATTTGACTCCAGTGTAACTGCATTTAATACCGATTTTGCGCTTCAAAATGTGCGTAAACAAACCTCATGTTGGTAGCCTATATCTGTAAACCATACTAGAGTTTCTGATGCGGCTTTTGATCGCCCACTTTATCCCCCTCCTCCTCCCCAGCACAAAAGTGAAACTCCGCCTATACTGAAGACCCCGTGTGGATGAGGAGACAGTCGTACCCGGTATGGTGTGTGTGTGTTTTGGACACTGCACACAGGGATGTTTGGGACAGAAGTGACCGACAGCGGGAGCGACGCCGAATCCCGGTTTCAACTGTAAACACGTGTGTAAATCAGCTGTTTTTACACTGGAGCTTCACAAACAGAGCTCTCCTGGGCGCGTGACAGAGTTTGAGAGCGCGCCTGGTTGATTTCAAGGGGATTAAAGTTTTTTTTTAACTACCTCAGAATGAGTGACCTAGACGAAGACTTCGCGAAGATTTTAATGCTGAAGGAGGAGAGGATACGAGATCTTGAGAGGCGTTTGCTGGAGCGAGAAGACGAAATCAGCGAGCTGAAGAGAAAGCTGCACAAATGTCAGTCCGTTTTACCGAGCGCGCAGATCGGCCCGCGGACACACCGCGCGCAGGGAATATCAGCCGAACCGCAAACGCACCAGGATTTATCAAACCAAAGCTTTAGGAGAGTTGCCAAATCGGACAGGTGAGAGATTTCACTTGTGTGTTTAACATATGCAACTGTAATGCACGTCTTGCACCATGATGACTTTGTAGTTTGTTGACACTTTGTTGGCATTATTTCATTTGATTATTAAGTATATTTGAGGTTGAGCATTCAGGACATGAATGAAGAAACTCTCATGATGACAGAGCATCTTTGTGAAGCTTCAGAGAGAGAGAGAGAGAGAGAGGGGATGAGGTGGTGGTGGGGGAGATAGAGTGTATCATTGATCTAAACCATCATCATCATCATCAGCTCCCAGAGGGCTCTGTGCACAGGAAGCTTCGTGCATTATCGGCTTTTAGGGTTGAACGTGTAGCGCCCAAGAGCCTGTCTGAGGATATTTAATACGCCATTAGAAAGTGCTTTGTTTGACCATATGCTTCCCCTCCCATCAGCCCCATCCATTTGATTCTTTGAGCATCTTTGTGTATAAGATTCGGCAGAACTTTATAGGATTGCAGAATATTAATTAGGACTTTTGTCTTTTGACTTTTTAAATTTAATTGTTTTTTAATTCAATTCAACTTTATTTCTATAGCGCTTTTACAATGTAGATTGTGTCAAAGCAGCTTAACGTAGAAGTTCTAGTAAATTGAAACAGTGTCAGTCCAGTTTTCAGAGTTGAAGTTCAGTTTTGTTCAGTTCAGTGTGGTTTAATTTTCACTGCTGAAAGTCAAAATACTGTAGAGCAAATCCATTGATGTGCAGCTCTTCAAGTCCCGAACCATGCAAGCCAGTGGTGACAGCGACGAGGAACAAACTGCACCAATTGACGAAAGTGAAGGAAAAAAACCTAGAGAGACATTTAAGTGTATTTAAATTATCTCCAAAATGTGCAAAACTAGTTTTGAGTATGTAGTACATTAGTTTTCCTTCAGCTTAGTCCCTTTATTAATCAGGGATGGCCACAGTGGAATGAACCGCCAACTTATCCAGCATATGTTTTAGGTAGCAGATGACCTTTCAGCCTCAACCCAGCACTGGGAAACACCCATACACTCTTATTCACACACATACACTACGAACAATTTAGTTTATTCAATTCATATATAGACCATTTCAATGTGGTGATGTCATTGGCCCATGAACATTTCCTGCTTGTTGTCAAACTATTTAATATCTGTAACAAGAGGTGATTCCATCATAACTTGATGTCATAACAGCTATCATAACAATATTTATCAATATGTGAAACGTTTTGAACCCTCAGAAGCTATGGAAATTTAAAATGTGAACGAGGAAATTGTCAGGACCATTGTTATTGTTTACATCCCACAAAATGGTCTATAGCGCATGTCTTTGGACTGTGTGCAAAACCGGATCACCCGGAGGAAACCCACGAGAACACGGGGAGAACATGCAAACTCAAAAACATGCAAACACAGAAACGCCAACTAACCCAGCCGGGGCTTGAACCAGCAAGTGGTAACCGCTGAGCCACTATGTTGTCCAAGTATGTAGTTTTAATCATTTTTATTTGTGCTATTTATTTCTTTAAATGTTGATGCTTCAGTATTTACAGTTAGGAGTAAAATTTCAATCCATACTCCACAATCCAGACTGGGACTGTATAAATTGTCAAAATGTCAACAGTTGGGTTCAAAATATACAGTTGAAGTCAGAATTATTAGCTCCCCTTAATTATTAGCCCCTCTGTTTATTTTTTTCTCCAATTTCTGTTTAACGGAGAGAAGATTTTTTCAACACATTTCTAAACATAATAGTTTTATTAACTCATTTCTAATAACTGATTTATTTTAATTTTTCATGATGACAGTAAATAATATTTGACTAGATATTTTTCAAGCCACTTCTATACAGCTTAAAGTGGCATTTAAAGGCTTAACTAGGTTAATTAGGTTAACTAGGCAGGTAGGGCAATTAGGCAAGTTACAACAGTGGTTTGTTCTGTAGCTATCGAAAAAAAATAGCTTAAAGGGGCTAATAATTTTGACCTTAAAATGGCTTTTAAAAAATTTTAAACTGCTTTTATTCTAGCCGAAATAAAACAAATAAGACTTTCTTCAGAAGAAAAAATATTATCAGACATACTGTGAAAATTTCTTTGCTCTGTTAAACATATATTGCGAAATATTTAAAAAAGAAAATGCAAAAAAATTCAAAGGGGGGCTAATAATTCCGACTTCAACGGTATATGTACACTACAATCAACAACCTCAGAGTTCACAACAGTTCTGTTTTTTAGATTATTGTTAAAAATATCTGAAATGTGTATTCTAAAGTAAATAATTCTCAAAAATAGAAATTTACACGCATTTTACTTAATCTCAATTGATTCCAAACTTTTATTTTGTTTATTCTGTTGAGCACAAAAGATGAAAGATGAGTACAAATTGTGAGCATCATCTCACTTTTTATTTACATGCTGCAATGCCCACAAGAGGGCAGAAGCTTTTTTGTTGTTGTTTTCCCTCCTCACTTAAGGGCCATTACATCACTAATAACCTAAATCACTAATAGTCTTTATAATTACATTTTTAAGAATGTTCACCCTTGGAGCACAGTATGTGCAATTATGTTTTTTGTGACAGTGTGAAGTTGTGTGAAGACAGATGTGCTGCTCTAATGACTCTGACCTTAATGATTTCATTATGGAAGAAGCAGAGGGATAAAAGCTGTTTGTATCTTAATGAGCATTGAGACCATATGCTGGTAAACAAACTTTACTTCATGACGCTTCATCTGTTCCTCAGCTTTTCGCTAATTATAATAATTGCAATGAAAATACTACTTTTAGCCCCCTGTTAGGGATGAAGAGATGAAATGTATCACAATAATCATAGTTCACACAATGTTATTATCAATAAAAGAAACATATATTGTAGCCCATATAGAAATGTAATACATGGAAATCTGTGCAAATTACATACCACTTTATTACAGTAGGTGCACCTTACTAGTACCAGGTTGGACCCCCTTTTGTCATCAGAACTGCCTTAATCCTTCCTGGCATAGATTCAACAAGGTACTGGAAATATTCCTCAGAGATTTTGGTCCATATTGACATGATAGCAGCATCACGCAGTTGTTGCAGATTTTTCGGCTGCACATTCATGATGCGAATCTCCCGTTCCACCACATCCTGAAGGTGCTCTATTGGATTGAGTTCTGGTGACTGTAGAGGCCATTTGAGTACAGTGACCTCATCGTCATGTTCAAGAAACCTGAGATGATTTGCACTTTATGACATGATGTGTTATCCTGCTAGAAGTAGCCATCAAAAGATGGTACACTGTGGTCATAAAGGGATGGACATGGTCAGCAACAATACTCAGGTTGGCTGTGGCCTTGACGCAATGCACAATTGGTACTAATGTGCCCAAAGTGTGCCAAGAAAATATGCCCCACACCATTACACTACCACCAGCCTGAACAGTTGCAGGGTGTACGCAGGGTCTTAAAAAGTATTAAAAGTTGATAAATTAATTCTGAGAAAATTGAGGCCCTTAAAAGATATTACAAATCTTAATGACGTTTTTACGAGGTCTTAAATTGTGTTCAAGCGTTGTCCAAAGTGTTTGACTCCAAAAAAAGCATAAATATATTTATTTCCTCCTAATATTAACAACGGCGTACACGATCCACGTGATTGGTTTGGGCCGGGGCGTGTCCGCCCAAGCTCCTGAAGGTGATGTAACGCTCTCCAGATGTAGCGAAACCTACAGCAAAATGGAAAAATGTAAGTTTGCGTACTCCTGGTTGAGGAAAAAACGAGTTAAAACAGTGTCTGAAACCTGTCGCTGAAAACAACGTAATTTGTTCTTTCAAGCTTTGTTTTTTTTCTAGCTTATCTGAGTTCTGTTGCATGGTTGTGCTCCATTGATTTATTCAACTACAACTGTTTAATAACAACAGTTTATTAAGTTAAAGGTTTGATACTGATTAGAACTTGAAGTGATGACGAGGTCTTAAAATATTCTGAGGTCTTTAAAAAGTCTTAAAAAGGTATTAAAGTTACCTTTAGGATTCCTGCAGATACCCTGCGTTCATACAAGGTGGGATGGATCTATGGTTTCATGTTGTTGACGCCAAATTCAAACCCTACCATCTGAATGTCGCAGCAGAAATCGAGATTCATCAGACCAGGCAGCGTTTTTTCAATCTTCCATTGTTCAATTTTGGTGAGCCTGTGCCAATTGTAGCCTCAGTTTCCTGTTCTCAGCTGACAGGAGTGGCACCCGGTGTGGTCTTCTGCTGCTGTAGCCCATCTGCCTTAAGGTTGACATGTTGTGCGTTCAGAGATGCTCTTCTGCATACCTCGGTTGTAGCGAGTGTTTATTTGAGTTACTGTTGGCTTTTTATCAGCTGGAACCAGTCTGGCATTTGTGCCCACAAAGCTGCTGCTCACTCGATATTTTCCCTTTTTCAGACCATTCTCTGTAAACCCTAGAGCTGGTTGTGCTTGAAAATCCCAGCAGATTAGTAGTTTCTGAAATACTTAGATCAGCCCGTCTGGCACCAACAACCATGCCACGTTCAGTCTCTTAAATCACCTTTCTTCCCCATTCTGATGCTCGGTTTGAACTGCAGCAGATTGTCTTGACCATCCGTAAATGCATTGAGTTGCTGCCATGTGATTGGCTGATTAGAAATTTGCGTCAACAAGCAGTTGCACAGGTGTACCTAATAAAGTGGGTGTATATAACATTCAAATTCATTTTCAGATTTTACATATATAAAATGTCATATATGCAACATATATTTCAAAATATTGCACAAATGGGTGCTTTAAATATTTTTCCAACTATTGAAATGACACATATGCACATATATGTTCAAATATTATATATGGCAAATCCAGTAGTTTAAAAAAAACTAATTGTAAACATTGATTTTATATATATTATTATATTAGTATTTCGAAACATATGTTGAAATATGGGCATCAGGTGGCGCAGTGGGAAGCACCATCGCTCACAGCAAGATGCACATGCGGTATAGGTGAATTGGGTAAACTAAATTGTCCATAGTGTATTGTGGAATGAGTGTGTAGTGTATGGATGTTTCCCAGTACTGGGTTGCAGCTGGAAGGGCATCCGCTGCGTAAAACATATGCTGGATAAGTTGGCGGGTTCATTCTACTGTGGCGACCCCAGATTACTAAAGTGACTGAGCCGAAAAGAAAATGAATGAATGCTGAACCTACAACATACATAGGTCTGTAAATCATTCATCAAATTGTTCAGTTTAGAGACATTTTTAGGAAATAAAGATTTACATTTTTTAAATAAAATGAGCTTGACAGATTTTGACAACTGGTTCAACATTTCTGTATGTAATGACTCAAGTAATGAAATGAGGACTATTAGTTTTATATGGAATGACTATTCAGCATTTACAGGTTTAGTTAATTTTGACTGACATGACATAAGTGAATGATAATGTTATAAAACAGCAGAGAGTTGTATGAAAGCAATTGATGCATGTACAAAAGCATTTGCAATTTGTTGGAAGGAATGAGAAACTGCTACTATGATGTGCACAAATGTCTAATTGTTTTGAGAAATGCAATTAACTGTTGTGCAAATGTACAGTTGCAATCAGAATTATTCAACCCCCTGATTTTTTAGCCCCCTGTTTATTTTTTTCCCCAATTTCGTTTAACGGAGATAATTTTTTTCAACACATTTCTAAACATAATAGTTTTAATAACTCATCTCTAATAACTGATTTATTTTATCTTTGCCATGATGACAGTACAGTAAATAATATTTGACTAGATATTTTTAAGACACTTCTATACAGCTTAAGTGACATTTAAAGGCTTAACTAGGTTAATTAGGTAACTAGGCAGGTTAGGGTAGGTATTAGGCAAGTTATTGTATAACAATGGTTTGTTCTGTATACTATTGAAAAAATATATAGCTTAAAGGGGCTAATAATTTTGACCTTAAAATGGCTTTTAAAAAATTTTAAACTGCTTTTATTCTAGCCGAAATAAAACAATAAGACTTTCTCCAGAAGAAAAAATATTATCAGACATACTGTGAAAATGTCCTTGTTCTGTTAAACATCATTTGCGAATATTTAAAAAAGAAAAAAATTTTAAAGGGGGGCTAATAATTCTGATTGCAACTGTAAATAGTGTTGTGAGAAATGCACCAAAGCGACTGAGAAAAACTGTAATTGTTTTGTTCAATGCACTTAAATTTGGAAAAAAAAATGATTAAGACCCGAATTATGTTCCAAGATTCTGAAAAATATAAAATTATGTAAGTACTGTATAAAAGTATATTTGTCCAATTCAATGGACATCAGATCAGAACAGTTGTACTTCCTAAACATTATACCAACATAAAATACAAAAAAAAAAAAAAAAAAAAACATCATTGTTGGTATAATCTTAATTTTTTTTAAGATTAAGATTAAAATCACAAATATTGTAACATTTTTACTTTAATTTTAAGTTTTTTGTTGTATAGATCGCACCTTGTTTATAACAAACTTTATCATCATCTTCCTCATCACTCCACATAATGTCCACATCTGAGATATTTCCATCTGCTATATGCTCAGAACTTCAATATCTGTATATTCTGCATATGAAATTGTTTCAGCAATGAATTAGTACATCAACATAGTTTTTTATATAAAAAGGTTTTATTATTAAATCTTCAGCATTACAATTTTAGTAACAGATCTTGAACCCATTGTACATCCTATGGACAGACATATTTGAAAAAATCTAAAGCTTGCAATGTTACAAAGATTATAAACTTTAATAAGTAAGTGCAGTCCCTCTTTTATTAAATACAACCTATGAAATGGAGTGCGTCTGGAAAGTATTTACAGTGCTTCACTTTTTTATGTTACAGCCTTATTCCAAAATGGATTCAATTCATTTATTTCCTCAAATTCTACACACAATACCCCATAATGACAATGTGAAAAAAGATTTTTTGAAATTGTTGCAAATTTATTAAAAATAAAAAACCTGAAAAATCACATGTACATAAGTATTCACAGCCTTTGCTCAATACTTTGTTGATGCACCTTTGGCAGCAATTACAGCCTCAAGTCTTTTTGAATATGATGCCACAAGCTTGGCACACCTGTCTTTGGGAATTTTTGCCCATTCCTCTTTGCAGTACCTCTCAAGCTCTATCAGGTTGGATGGGAAGTGACGTGTACAGCCATTTTCAGATCTCTCCAGAGATGTTCAATAGGATTTAGGTCTGGGCTCTGGCTGGGCCAC
The DNA here is from genome assembly GCA_903798195.1 of Danio kyathit. Taxonomy (NCBI): domain Eukaryota; kingdom Metazoa; phylum Chordata; class Actinopteri; order Cypriniformes; family Danionidae; genus Danio; species Danio kyathit. Next base: position 47,572,329 of record LR812531.1, read on the forward strand.
TCAAGGACATTCACCGAGTTGTTGTGAAGCCACTCCATTGATATTTTGGCGTGTGTGCTTTGGGTCATTGTCCTGCTGGAAGATGAACCGTGCCCCAGTCTGAGGTCAAGAGCACTCTGAAGCAGGTTTTCATTCAGGATGTCTCTGTACATTGCTGCATTCATCTTTCCCTCTATCCTGACTAGTCTTCCAGTTCCTGCTGCTGAAAAACATCCCCACAGCATGATGCTGCCACCACCATGCTTCACTGTAGGGATGGTATTAGCCTGGTGATGAGCGGTGCCTGGTTTTCTCCAAACGTAACGCCTGGCATTCTCCAAAAGTTCAATTTTAGTCTCATCAGACCAGAGATTTGTTTCTTATGGTCTGAGAGTCCTTCAGATGCCTTTTGGCAAATTCCAGGTGGGGAGTGGCTTCGTCTGGCCACTCTACCATACAGGCCTGATTGGTGGATTGCTGCACAGATGGTTGTCCTTCTGTAAGGTTCTCCTCTCTCCACAGAAGAACTGGAGCTCAGACAGATGACCATCTGGGTAGCAGCAGCAGAATTTTTTCTGTAACCTTCCCCAGCCTTGTGCCTCGAGACAATCCTGTCTCGGAGGTCTACAGACAATTCCTTTGTCTTCATGCTTGGTTTGTGCTTTGACATGCACTGTCAACCCTGGGACCTTATATAGACAGGTGTATGCCTTTTCAAATCATGTCCAATCAACTGAATTTACCACAGGTAACTCCAATTAAGCTGCTGAAACATCTCAAGATGATCAGTGGAAACAGAATGTGATTTTCAGGGTTTTTGTTTGTAATAAATTTGCAACAATTTCAAAAATCTTTTTTCACATTGTCATTATGGGGTATTGTGTGTAGAATTTTGAGAGGAAATAAATGAATTTAATCCATTTTGAAATAAGGCTGTAACATAAAGAAAATGTGGAAAAAGTGAAGCGCTATGAATACTTTCCGGATGCACTGTATTGGAAAACATATCAATAAATTTGAATAAAAACATTGTAAATGTGGCTTACGTCTGTGTCTGGAGTGAAGTGATGCCATGGTGCTTTTCAGTGTAGTGGATGTTTTTCTAAAATTACAACATGCAGAGTTTTACTGCCATTTGATTGGATGACAATCGTCCACTCTCATAGACTGCAGGCTTTAAATTAGATGAAATGCTCAGGAACTACAAAAAAAAAACATGGGCTGACATGTGATGTCCATTATAATGGACACAGAGTCCGAAGTGGTTAACCGATTTGTGTTGGGACAGCATGAATGACTTGTGTGGAGCCCAGCATTTTTAGCCATTTTTTTTTACAGTGTATCTATTGTATAGTCCAATAGTCAATTGTATGACGTCTGATCACTAACTATTCTAGAAGAATGAGGTCTAAAAAACACCCGAGTGTGTGAAAATAACCCACCTTTGAGAAATGGTGTGTAAAAACACTCCTCTAAAAATATAACATACCTAACCTGAGGGAGACAACAGTGTGAGAAACTGAAAATAAGTGTGAAGCTGACACACACAACAACGAATGCGCACACGCACACACATGTACACAGAGAGAGATGAAAGCAGGAGTCAGTTCAGCTTATATCAACCTGAATCTCCTCATTTAGAGAATGTGAGCACGGGCCTTGTGAAGTGACAGTCGATAAAATATAAGCAGACAGAGAGGCAGTAATTAGCGCAAACTCAACTCTCTCTCTCTCTCTCACACACACACACACACAGGCTCAGAGTCGACTGCTATGTTGTGACATTTCTCAAGCCTTGTTTTGTAATGATGCATCTGGAAGCTGCTGAGAAGGACATCTCCACCTCTGAGCTGGGAAAAATTGGCTGCTTGGTTTAGAAACTGAAATGTTTACATATTTAAATCAACATTTGATTTGGTAGTCATAATCGCATAAACTGTTTTTACATTTTTTCCGAAGAAAATGTGTCCGCTGAGAGCGTTTGTTAATTCATTGTCAGTCTAAATGCTTTCTAAGCATTCACACACTGTTAGACATCGTCAGTTGTGTTTACTAACAGCTGCGACTCTCAAGTTGTTCTGTGTGTGCTGCATCAGACAGGAATGCATTGGTCTGTATGGACTGATATTTGTAGTCAATCCGCTTTTATAGCCTTCAGTCATGCTTGTAACCACAGCCAATGGTGGCAATAGTAAATATAAAGCCTTTAAGGTCTTTAGGGATTTAATTTTATTCGAAACTATTTTGGGAAACTCCCGCTGCGTTCATCCTCTCAAGGATTCATCTAAAACTCTTCGGTTTATCTTTTTTTCTTTATGTGCCATCAGGCTTCTCAAAAATGGACTGCATAATAGCCTTATTTACTGTCATTTCGCTTAACCTAAGTGAGGTTTATGAGTCAAATGTTAAAACACAATATAATCTAATTTAATTATTTAGTTTAAAATAAAATTATTATTTTAGTAATAATTAAAGATGAAAGTAGACAGTCCACTTGATCATGTCATTTGCCAGTTAGAAAACTTTACAGTACTTTATTATATAACAATTCTGAATGAAAAACTGTATTATATCTAGCACAATTTCATTTCATTACATTGTGTAGCAAGCAAACTTGTCATAATGTGCAATATTTCATGCATGCAAGGATCGCTGGTCTCACTCTCTCACGCGCTTTGTCTTAAAGCGACTACTGTATGCTTAGTGTTTGGCTGGCGGAGTGCACGACATTTATTACTAAGCCATATCTACATGCTATTTCAGACCGAATATTCAAATTAGCATGGTAAACAATATAGGGAGCGCATCATTGGTTGTCATTGTTCAAAATTAACCAATGTGAATATAAAACCAACTTCACCTCAGTAAAGCCAAAGACAGAATAGAGAAAGAAGAAGATAGAATATACTTAAAGGGACTTTGGTAAAGCAGGCTAGGCTGAATAGCGCTATTTATATATATATATATATATATATATATATAATATATATATATATATATATATATATATATATATATATATATATATTATATATATATATATATATATTCTTCATTATTCATTTTCTTTTCGGCTTAGTCCCTTTATTAATTCGGGGTTGCCACAGCGGAATAAACCGCCAACTTATCCACACATGTTTTATATATCTATATATATCTATATATATATATATATATATATATATATATATATATATATATATATACACAGTTGAAGTCAGAATTATTAGCCCCCCTTTGATTTGATTTTCTTTTTTTAATATTCCCAAATGATGTTTAACAGAGCAAGGAAATTTTCACAGTATGTCTGATAATATTTTTTCTTCTGGAGAAAGTTGTATTTGTTTTATTTCGGCTAGAAATAAAAGCAGTTTTAAGTTTTTAATTTTTTTAAAGCCATTTTAAGGTCAAAATTATAAGCCTCTTTAAGCTATTTTGTTTCGATAGTCTACAGAACAAACCCTTGTTATACAATATCTTGCCTAATTACCCTAACCTACCTAGTTAACCTAATTAAACCTGGTTAAGCCATTAAATGTCACTTTAAGCTGTATAAAAGTGGCTTGAAAAATATCTAGTCAAACATTATTTACTGTCATCATGGCAAAGATAATAAATCAGTTATTAGAAATGAGTTATTAAAACTATTATGTGTAGAAATGTGTTGAAAAAAATCTTTCTGTTTAAACAGAAATTGGGGGGAAAAATAAACAGGGGGGGCTAATAATTCCTGACTTTCAACTGTGTATATATATATAATAACTGTGTGTGTGTGTGTGGTGTGGTGTGTGTGTGTGTGTGTGTGGTTGTGTATAGATATATAAAATAAAATAGGAGGTAAATAAAATAAAAACAATGTAAAACAAATGGTACCCTTTGTTATAGCCACAGGGCCCAATGTGACCACCTCAGTGGAATTGGGGGTCCTCGAGTCACTGGCATTGTTATATTGAGGGTCGCTGGTTGAAAGGTTTGCTAACCCCTGCACTAAGAAAATTGTGTAAAAGTATTGCACATTGTGTAACATAGAATTTTTGCTATTTTTTATTTATTTATTTGTTAGGAATGTTATTAACTAAATTGCAACAATTATCATTCATATGTGCAGCACATACAGTTGTCAAAATTATTAGCCTTATGTGGATTTTGTTTTCTTTCACAAATATTTCCAAAATGATCTTTAACAGAGCAATGAAATTTTCACAGTATTACCTATAATATTTTTTCTTCTGGAGAAAGTCTTATTAGGTTTATTTCATCAAGAATAAAAGCAGTTTTATTTTCTTTTTAAACTATTTTAAGGTCAATTTGATTGCCTAATTACCCCCAACTTGCCTAATTAACATAGTTAATCCTTTAAACTGCCCTTTAAGCTGAATACTAGTCTGTCTTGAAAATACCTAGTCAAATATTGTGTACTGTCATCATGGCAAAGATAAAAAAATCATTTATTAGAAATGGGTTTTTAAAACTATTATGTTTAGAAATGTGTTGAAAAAAATCTTCTCTCCGTTAAACATAAATTAGGGAAAAAATATACAGGGGGCGAATAATTCTGACTTCAACTGTATGCACTTTGTATGCAATAATAGCAAGCACCACCCCTAACAATAAATGAACTCTTGATCAAGTCAGTCTTATTGGCCATATCTCCTTTCGGACTTCCTGTCCTCCCAGATTTCAGAGCGCAGCGGCAGAACTGATCAATGACTGATAGAACGTCCTCTGGTCCTGGAGCTCAGAGACATCCGATTGGGTTTCAGCAAGAAGAGAGGGAGAGAGACTATATAAACAGGAATGGGATGAGTAATGTCTGCAGCAGCACCACCCACCAACTCCACCCTCACCCAGCCTGAAATCCAATCGCTTCCCCTCAGGTGCGCAGCGCTCCTCCGCTAATCACTGTGTCATCATTCCCACTGCAGGATCAGCTCCTATCACTATCTCGGCACTGTAAATAAAAAAGTCCTGCTTTTGTATTTGTGATTCACAAGTGTTTTCTGTTATTACAGTTGTGAATTGCATTATGGGAGCTTGATCTCGCTCTGTCGGCTTTTGATGTTGACATTCAACTCTGCAGTTTACAAAGTAGGGACTTTTATTGACATTTTAGTAATAATATTATGTTTAAAGAGCACTATTATCATTATAAAAGTCCTATTTGGTTTTGGGGGTCTCCAACAGCAGGCTAATAGGCATGCAAGGTCAAAAAACACTTTGATTGTCTTATAATATGCATTTATTTTCACCTAATTATCCCAATGACTCCCATATGAATTGTTCAGTGATTCATTTTGTTCCCAAAACCCCTCCTTAGCGCGATGATCATCTGCGCTGATTGGTCCGATGACCTAGTCTATTGTGATTGGTCGACTGGGTTCAGCGCAAGGACTGACAGAAATGCCCCACCACGGCTATGAAGTAGCACACAGAGTATGTGAGAGCCCATGCAGGAATGCAATAAAGCAATGCAGTTAACACCAGCATATTACTCTACTCTTAAACCCAAACCCCAAGTAACACAACGACACACATTCCGTATTAATCCACACAGTGGCAAAAGTTGACTATTTTGAAAATAAAAACCGCGCCGCATGTGAAGGAACAGCTGATGGTGGCCATAGCAAAGGAAAACAGCAGAGGATCGCGAGTTCAGAAACTATTTAAATCAGTAAAGGAAGAAGCGACGCGTCACATTTTCACAAGTGGTTTTGGACACAATATGTGAACAGCCCCATACAGATTAACCTGAGAGATACAGTACAAGCACTGATCTATAATAGATGAAGTGATACAAGTGCGCGCGGAGCAATTACAAGTTACAACCACACAATTAACTACATATTTTGCAAACTACAAGAACAAAGGGCAACAATTTTAATTATACTTGTATGTTACGATCCGGGAGGAAGAAGAAAACTGGCCTATATAAACTGTAACAGTTACTGACAAAGTCCCATACCACACTAGTCTCTGCTGCTCCTTCATAGCAAACAGCTGGCGAATCCTGCATTGCAGTGTAGGTTATTGTATCAATCTCAGAAAAAATGACAGAAGAAACAAACCCAACACTAGGTTGGCTATACTGTGGTGTTGTTGGTGAACGTTAACTTTAATCGTTTATTCCCTACAGTTGAATCTCCATCTGTCAGTGATCGCTATCTTCGCGTCATGATCACCCCTTATCCCCCCACCCTCCGCTGAACGTTTTTAACCAAACCGCCACTTCATATATGGTGATGTACCGTATCGACGTCGATGCGATTTAAGCAAAAGATCCAAACCCAACACGATTAATTTATTAGACTCTGAGTCAACTGTTTCGTTAAAAAATCAATATTTTTAAAACATGGTGCACTTTCAGATTCAAACCTCAGCTGTTTTCATTCACTTAGCCCCGTTTACACTGTCAGGTCTTGATGTCCAATTTCGATTTGTTGCCTATATCTGATTTTTTTGCTTGTCCCGTTTAGACGTTCTTTAATTGTGACCTATATCAGATTCATGTTTACATTTGCCATACAATGTACGATGTTACATTCCATGGTGTTTGAAATGTATTATTGTGTTTTGTTTCTGTTCTCTCTCTCTCTCTCTTTTACTCTGTGACCTGTTTCTCAGCTAGGTGTGGAGGAGAGGAGGTTTAATTGATTCCACCTGCTGCTCGTTGCCCGGCAGCTTAAAAGCCTGCCAGTTGCAAGCCACATTGAAGCTTGCTTCCAGAGTGTGGTCTCTCTCCTGCTTGGTTGTCTTGTTGAAAGATTATTGAAACTGTTGTGCTTACTTGTTGAAGTTAAAAACTCTGTTGTTAAAGCTTTTGAAACCACTTGAACTCTGCTTTTGAAAAATACCTTTGTGTTTGGAAGCCGTAGGGAAGGTGGGTGCTATTTTATTTCTAAAACCCTTTTTCTCTTGTTTATGTTTAGTTAGGGAGTTAGTGTACATTTCTGTTTGTTGATTTGTTTTGCTTTGTCAGTGTTAGACAGTTTTACTCCCTAACTAGCTAGAGTGTACTTTGTTTGTTGTTTTGGCCTTTCCCCCCTCCTGAAGTTCTATTTTGCTTCCCATTTTTGTACATTTTGTTAATAAATTCTTTAACTTAATCTGGTGTGTTTCGTGAAAGCCAGGGGACTGATCCACATTCACCCAAACCAACATTTTTTAACTTTTCACTGTTGCTCCCACTCCTAGACGTTAACATCAGGGACGTAACAACAACGTCGCACTTGCATAAAGGCGGGCTCTAGCATCTACATCCACACTAGCCATGATGGAAGAAATTGTCTTGCCTTTTAGCTCTGCCGAAGATATGCAAAGACATTGCCCAACTTTAAAATGATTTGGAGGCAGAGGAGGAGGGAAGAGGGCAATCAACGCAGCTTGCGCCTATGGTTTATTATGGTGTCTTCCACCATTCAGAGGAATTTGTGGGTACGAGAGAGATCTCAGGTCTTGTGGGAGCAATTGTGGCTGAATGATCACTTTCCTCCTCCATGTTTCCTCTGTTGTTGTTGTTTACTGCGTCAGGGTCTCCACACCACACTCTTCCTTCGACGTCATTAACCATGGTTGAAGTACCACATTGTCGCAAGGTTAATGACGTACAAATGGAATTCCTGAATAAATCCGATCAGCCTGTTTACATGGATAGTAAGATTAGCATGTGTCACATATCCGATTACAGTATATCTGATTTATTTCTACATATGGAGGCCTGAATCCGATCTCTGAATATCCGAATGCATGCGTTTTTTTTGTGTTTACACGGTCATAGAACAGATCTGATCTGTCACATAAATATGAGCAAAAAATTAGAATTGGATCACATTTAACTGGCAGTGTAAACAGGCCTTAGTGCTGTATTACACTCGGCATGGAAGGTCATTTTCAAAACCCATAACAGGGGCTCTTAAAGAAACCGAAAATATTTCACTTCAAACTACTAAAAATGTTCATAAAAGTCACTTTTCAAGGTTAAACATTATTTGAAGAAAGATTAAGGTTCCATAATGCAATTCAAAAGCATAAATAAATGGGGAAAAATTAAAAACATGAATCACAAAACACAGAAAACTACTCATTCATGGAAATTTTTTTTTACAGTGTGTCATCACACCAAACACAGCGTAGATGCTGAGCCCTGCTCATCTCACAAGACAAACAAACATAAAGAATAAAAATAAATTAGTGTAGCAATTGCATTTAAAATAAGGTGCAACTATAGCCATATAATCTTGTCAAGATCCCACTTTGATGTTTAGTCTGACAGGCTGTAAATGCGATAAGCCATGTTTGGATTTTGTATTACATAGTTTATGATGGATAAAAGGTAAAACCTCATTAACCAAGGCCGAGCTTTGTAAACATGTAGATTTGAGTGGCTTGATGTTTTGTAGCATTACCGGCTGCCTATTTTATTTATTTTTTTAGCAGTGCTAGTTCCAGAGGTATGTTTTGCATTCGGATTTTAAAAAAGTCTTACATGAGTGTATTTACAAATTAACCAGCTATGAGGTATTGTATTCACATTACAAACTTTCAGTTGAAGTAAAGGAGTATATGAAAATTGGCTTCAAAGTGGAAAAGAACTACACATTAGAATGAAAAAACAACATTCACTCCTTTATTTTCTTCGGCTTAGTCTCTTTATTTATCAGGGGTTGCCACAGTGGAATGAACCGCCAACTATTCCAGCATATGTTTTACACAGCAGATGCCCTTCCAGCTGCAACCCAGTACTTTGAAACATCCATACACGCTCATTCACACACATACACTACTGCCAATTTAGTTAATTCAATTCACCTATAGCGCTTGTCTTTGGACTGTGGGGGAAACTGTTGCACCCAAGCAGGAACATGAGTGAGAACATGCAGACTCCACACAAAAATGCCAACTAACACAGCTGGGATTCGAACCAGTGACTTTCTTGCTGTGAGGTGACAGTGCTAACCACTGTGCCACCGTGTTGCCCCACAGAGAAATATAAAACTGTCAATCTAAAGTTTCTATATTTGTTGCAATATATATTCATTCATTCTCTTTTCGGCTTAGTCCCTTTATTAAACAGGGGTCGCCACAGTGGAATGAACCGCCAACGTATCCAACATATGTTTACGCAGCAGATGCCCTTCCAGCTGCAACCCATCACTGGGAAACACCCATACACACTCATTCACACATTCAATTTATCTCACTCAATTCACCTATACCGCATGTCTTTGGACTGTAGGGGAAACCGAAGCACCCGGGGGAAACTCACGCCAACACAGGGAGAACATGCAAACTCCACAGAGAAATGCCAACTGACCCAGCGGAGGCTCCAACCAGCGACCTTCTTGCTGTGAGGCGACAGCGTTACCCACTGCACCACCGTGCCGCCCCCTGCAATAGATACACTGTTAAAATTCTATGATCAATAAGTCATGACAGCATACATGTTTTTAGGTCATTGTAACTTACTAAACCTAAGTTATTCTTGTTCTAACTTTATTTTTTAAGCTGTTTTAAGTCAGTTTAAAATAATATAAGTTCAATGGACTCATAAGGTTAATTTGATTCAGCTTAAAAATTTAAGGCAACTAGGATTTTTTTTTACAGTGTATATACAGTTGAAGTCAGAATTATTAGCCCCCCGTTTATTTTTTTCTCCAATTTCTGTTTAACGGAGAGAAGATTTTTTTCAACACATTTCTAAACATGATTGTTTTAATAACTCATCTCTAATAACTGATTTATTTTATCTTTGTCATGATGACAGTAATTAATATTTTACTAGATATTTTTCCAGACACTTCTTTACAGCTTAAAGTGGCATTTAAGGGCTTAACTAGGTTAATTAGGTTAACTAGGCAGGTTAGGGGCAATTTGGCAAGTTATTGTATAACAAGGGTTTGTTCTGTAGACTATTGAAAAAAAAAAAAATAGCTTAAAGGGGCTAATAATTTTGACCTTAAAAATGTCTTTTAAAAAATTTAAAACTGCTTTTATTCTAGCCAAAATAAAACAAATAAGACTTTCTCCAGAAGAAAAAATATTATCAGACATACTGTTAAAATTTCCTTGCTCTGTTAAACATCATTTGGGAAATATTTAAAAAAGAAAAAAAAAATCAAAGGAGGGCTAATAATTCTGACTTCAACTGTATATGTATATTTATGAGAGTTTAGAGAGAGTGTTTCAGGTGTTTGGGAGTGCACTGTGGTTTTTATTAGTGACATTTTTACAGCGAAATCCAAATTCCACTACTAAACACAATAGTTTTAAAGTTAATGTCAACAGTTGGGTTCAAGTATATACAGTACAATCAAGAACCTCAGAGCTCACAACAGTTCTGTCTTTTAGGTTATTGTTGAAAATATATTTGTTGCCAAGTTTTTCTTCTGTTGAAATGTGTACTGTAAAAGAGATAGTTCTCTCAAAAATCTCTAATCTCAAGTGGTTCCAAACTTTTATAAGTTTTTTTATTCTGTACAAAAAAAGATTAAAGAAAGATGAACACTGGCAACCGTTGCCTTCCATAGTAGGTAAAAAACACATATGGAAGTCAATCTTTACCAGTTTTCAGCTTTCTTCAAGATACTTTTTTTTATGATCAACAGAAAAAAAGAAAGTCAAACAGTTTTCTGACAAGTGAAGTACGAGGAAATGATGACAGAATTTTCTGATTTTAAAGTTTTCTGGTGCCTGTCAAAGAAAAACATTATACTTTATTCTCTCTCTCTTTCTCTCTCTGCATCTGATTTGCAGCCCCTCTCTCATGAATGTGAAGAGAGATGATGCTTTCATATTATGGCTGGATGGTCATGAACAGTGTTGGGGAGTAACGGAATACATGTACCGGCGGTACGTATTTAGAATACTATTCTTGAGTAACTGTATTCCGTTACAGTTACTATTTTTAAACAGGGTATTTAGAATACAGTTACTTTGCTAATACCATAAGGAAATACTTGGAATACTTCGGGCGATGCGTGTCTGGCCCATAATAATATTACTAAATTGTCGCCGAAACCATAGAAACAGAAGCTACACTCCCGACTGCAATCACCAGCGTTAACTCAGTGAGACTCACGCAAATGACCCTGTTCTCACGCTCTCACGCCACACCTCCATTTTCTCACGCAGAAAAAAGGACGATCGCAAACACCGAACAACCGGACAACAACCAAGATTTTCAGATAAACTGCTGTGAATTTGCTGCTTGATGTTTCGTTTGCACTGTTCATAAAGCAAATTGCCATCAAGTGCTCCTGTAGAGCGACTCTTCAGAGGACTCATTTTTACTCCTCATCGCAACAGAATGACAGATAAGCACTTCTAAATGTCTCTATTGCTCCGCTACAACCACCTTTACTTGTCTGTTGATTAGGAAAAAAAGCATAGGTAGTTAGGTACTGTAGAGGTGGCTATACTGGCTAATGTTTGACTTAAAACAAAACTTGTTCATTTTGATGTTTACATTTTTGTAAAGCAAACTAATTTTGCATTCTTCTAATATTTGCAATATTGTTCTTAGGTGAGAAGTTTTCATAATAGAAATTAAAATGTTGAATAGAACCTGTTACATTACCTCTGATCAGGGGTTTTATTTGAGGCATGCACGCGAGTAAAAATGATGATGATTTTTATGCGTTCACTAGAGTGAATCGGATTAATGTTAGTTCCACATCTGCCAGGCACCTGTAGAGTTAATGCGTTCCAGTAAAACATATACAAATAAAATGGAGCGGATGCTTTTTAACATGAATGACGCTAAATGAAAGTCAAACCGGTGAGCCAAAATAGTGCCCTTCTGAATCAAATCAGCAGGATGCCCTTCTGGATCTTTCACTTACTTTGAAGACATACGACATGAAGACATACTACCTTTACATTGACATCAGTAGTTATTTGCCTTAATCTGAATAGGACAATAATATAATTACGGTGGTACGTAAAGTGCTTTTTGAACGTCTATTCACGTTTCCTGCAGAGTCTCATGACATTTCGGGTGTTTCATCTTTAATTTTTCGACTTTAACTGCAGTTCGGCACTTTCACTCATGAACATTTCCCCATGACAAACTGGGTTATTAGACGCGAATATTTAGTAAGGAATGGTGGAAGATGTTTTAATGGGATTTGATAGCGCACGTGAAATAGAAAGAAAAAACTTCCGCATTTCGTGATCAGCGTTGCCAGATGTAGCTGACTGATTCCAGCCCAAAAGCTATCCAAAACCCGCCGAAATGCAAATTCAAAACCGCCCAATCTGGCAACACGGTTGTTCGTGATGGGTGTGTGTGTGTGCGGTCCTTTACTGACAGCCTTGTGTGTGGATCTTGTCGGAAAATGCAGAGAAATGTCCTACATGACAGTAATATCTTGATTGCGGTGTTTACTTCAATAATGCCACTAATATATGCATACTCCACAAGTCTTAACTCCATTTCTAGTTCAGTTATGACTGTAGTCGGATTAAGGTCATCAAAAATCACTTTTTACATGGTGACTCAATCAGAGTATTGTCTTAATTGTATTAAAATCATATTAAAGTATTGTTGCCCATGTAAACATACTCAATGTTCGACTCAATCACACTGTCAGGGCTCTGTGAACTTGGATTTGCGAAGCAGCATTTTCTGTACGTTCATCAAAAGCAAGTAGACTATGGCTCACACTTATTGACAGTGGAAGATGATTTACAGTTAAAAATAGTCGAGTCAGTAATCCAACCACAGAAAAAGGCTCAGCCTTCACACTGAATCAGGTAAGCTGTATATTTATGTTTCAACGTAATTAATGCTACACAATTTAAACGCAGCCAGTAATATGTGAATGATGTTTGCACATGGGGAATGGAGGGGAGGGGGGGGAAGTGAAAATGGACAGTCTTGGGGGGCGTGTGTCCTAAAAGTTTGAAAACCCCTGCATTACCTTGGTTTTACATAAACTATTTTGAAGTTTTTCTTTTCTTGTTTACCTGATATTTTTCTGTGCAGACTGTGAAATACAAAGGGTAAGCAAAATGCATATTATATACATATACTGTATATTACAGACAGTAATGCTGTCTATGTTCAAGCTCTTTTTATGTTTATTACAGAAACAGAAATTGAATTTGTTGACACTTTGATAAATAAACATTATTTAATAAACATAATTATATTGTTTTATTTATTTTTCCCTGTCAGTCATTAGTTTAGCATTATAGGCCCTCTGTTTTCCTGCAGAAATTGCTACCAACGCATAGTGTGACATTTAATAGACTTGAAGGCTGTTTTCAAGGGGAAGTATTCCAAGTATTCCAAGTATTTAGAATACAGTACCAGGATTAAGCAAAGTAACGGAATACGTTACAAAATACATTTTAAAGCAGGTATTCTGTATTCTGTAACTAAATACATTTACAAAGTATTCTCCCCAACACTGGTCATGAATGCACAATTAGTCTACTGTATGTCTCTCAAAGTGCTTGTAGAAAGAAATAACGCTGCTATTGTCATGCTATCAAACACATTTTTATTTCATATGATAAAATAATGTAAAAAATGTGAGTTTTTCTTGTTGCAGTGAATTATAATCTATATTTTGTAATATGTTCAGTATAAGTGTATACAGTTGTCTCAGTCAATAGCAGGAGTACAAAATTGGACTCGGTTTTTGACTCAAAATTTGAAAGTGGCATCTTGGCATATTATTATTATTATTATTATTATTTTATTTTATTTATTTTTTTTGGATGGGCCCACTAATTTGCGTTTATTTTGATGTGACGGCAGCTGAACAAATTATTGCGTGTGCGATTTAGTTAAACGAGTTAACAAAATATTTTGCACACTATGTCCATGAATGCATTAATTTATTCATGACCATGTAGGCTTATTTCACCCGGCATCTTTTAAAGGGTTCACTTCGCTTCAGTTCAAATTTAAAGTAATGTTCAACCGATTCACTGAAGAGATCCGATTCATGTTCAACTGATTCATTAAGTAGATTCGACTCTTATTGTAAAATGATTCTCTGATAAATTCGACACGGCAAGAAGCTTGTAGTGTATCTATGCGTGTAGTTTCTTGACAATGACTTTCACAAACTGGTTTCAGGCGAATTTGACTCCAGTGTAACTGCATTTAATACCGATTTTGCGCTTCAAAATGTGCGCGTAAACAAACCTCATGTTGGTAGCCTATATCTGTAAACCATACTAGAGTTTCTGATGCGGCTTTTGATCGCCCACTTTATCCCCCTCCTCCTCCCCCAGCACAAAAGTGAAACTCCGCCTATACTGAAGACCCCGTGTGGATGAGGAGACAGTCGTACCCGGTATGGTGTGTGTGTGTTTTGGACACTGCACACAGGGATGTTTGGGACAGAAGTGACCGACAGCGGGAGCGACGCCGAATCCCGGTTTCAACTGTAAACACGTGTGTAAATCAGCTGTTTTTACACTGGAGCTTCACAAACAGAGCTCTCCTGGGCGCGTGACAGAGTTTGAGAGCGCGCCTGGTTGATTTCAAGGGGATTAAAGTTTTTTTTTAACTACCTCAGAATGAGTGACCTAGACGAAGACTTCGCGAAGATTTTAATGCTGAAGGAGGAGAGGATACGAGATCTTGAGAGGCGTTTGCTGGAGCGAGAAGACGAAATCAGCGAGCTGAAGAGAAAGCTGCACAAATGTCAGTCCGTTTTACCGAGCGCGCAGATCGGCCCGCGGACACACCGCGCGCAGGGAATATCAGCCGAACCGCAAACGCACCAGGATTTATCAAACCAAAGCTTTAGGAGAGTTGCCAAATCGGACAGGTGAGAGATTTCACTTGTGTGTTTAACATATGCAACTGTAATGCACGTCTTGCACCATGATGACTTTGTAGTTTGTTGACACTTTGTTGGCATTATTTCATTTGATTATTAAGTATATTTGAGGTTGAGCATTCAGGACATGAATGAAGAAACTCTCATGATGACAGAGCATCTTTGTGAAGCTTCAGAGAGAGAGAGAGAGAGAGAGAGAGGGGATGAGGTGGTGGTGGGGGAGATAGAGTGTATCATTGATCTAAACCATCATCATCATCATCAGCTCCCAGAGGGCTCTGTGCACAGGAAGCTTCGTGCATTATCGGCTTTTAGGGTTGAACGTGTAGCGCCCAAGAGCCTGTCTGAGGATATTTAATACGCCATTAGAAAGTGCTTTGTTTGACCATATGCTTCCCCTCCCATCAGCCCCATCCATCTGATTCTTTGAGCATCTTTGTGTATAAGATTCTGCAGAACTTTATAGGATTGCAGAATATTAATTAGGACTTTTGTCTTTTGACTTTTTAAATTTAATTGTTTTTTAATTCAATTCATCTTTATTTCTATAGCGCTTTTACAATGTAGATTGTGTCAAAGCAGCTTAACGTAGAAGTTCTAGTAAATTGAAACAGTGTCAGTCCAGTGTTCAGAGTTGAAGTTCAGTTTTGTTCAGTTCAGTGTGGTTTAATTTTCACTGCTGAAAGTCAAAATACTGTAGAGCAAATCCATTGATGCGCAGCTCTTCAAGTCCCGAACCATGCAAGCCAGTGGTGACAGCGACGAGGAACAAACTGCACCAATTGACGAAAGTGAAGGAAAAAAACCTAGAGAGACATTTAAGTGTATTTAAATTATCTCCAAAATGTGCAAAACTAGTTTTGAGTATGCAGTACATTAGTTTTCCTTCAGCTTAGTCCCTTTATTAATCAGGGATGGCCACAGTGGAATGAACCGCCAACTTATCCAGCATATGTTTTAGGTAGCAGATGACCTTTCAGCCTCAACCCAGCACTGGGAAACACCCATACACTCTTATTCACACACATACACTACGAACAATTTAGTTTATTCAATTCATATATAGACCATCTCAATGTGGTGATGTCATTGGCCCATGAACATTTCCTGCTTGTTGTCAAACTATTTAATATCTGTAACAAGAGGTGATTCCATCATAACTTGATGTCATAACAGCTATCATAACAATATTTATCAATATGTGAAACGTTTTGAACCCTCAGAAGCTATGGAAATTTAAAATGTGAACGAGGAAATTGTCAGGACCATTGTTATTGTTTACATCCCACAAAATGGTCTATAGCACATGTCTTTGGACTGTGGGCAAAACCGGATCACCCGGAGGAAACCCACGAGAACACGAGGAGAACATGCAAACTCAAAAACATGCAAACACAGAAACGCCAACTAACCCAGCCGGGGCTTGAACCAGCAACCTTCTTGCTGTGAGGCAGCAGTGCTAACCGCTGAGCCACTATGTTGTCCAAGTATGTAGTTTTAATCTTTTTTATTTGTGCTATTTATTTCTTTAAATGTTGAATGCTTCAGTATTTACAGTTAGGAGTAAAATTTCAATCCATACTCCACAATCCAGACTGGGACTGTATAAATTGTCAAAATGTCAACAGTTGGGTTCAAAATATACAGTTGAAGTCAGAATTATTCGCTCCCCTTAATTATTAGCCCCTCTGTTTATTTTTTTCCCCAATTTCTGTTTAACGAAGAGAAGATTTTTTCAACACATAATAGTTTTAATAACTCATCTCTAATAACTGATTTATTTTATATTTTTCATGATGACAGTAAATAATATTTGACTAGATATTTTTCAAGCCACTTCTATACAGCTTAAAGTGGCATTTAAAGGCTTAACTAGGTTAATTAGGTTAACTAGGCAGGTAAGGGCAATTAGGCAAGTTACAACAGTGGTTTGTTCTGTAGGCTATCGAAAAAAAATAGCTTAAAGGGGCTAATAATTTTGACCTTAAAATGGCTTTTAAAAAATTTTAAACTGCTTTTATTCTAGCCGAAATAAAACAAATAAGACTTTCTTCAGAAGAAAAAATATTATCAGACATACTGTGAAAATTTCTTTGCTCTGTTAAACATATATTGCGAAATATTTAAAAAAAGAAAATGCAAAAAAAATTCAAAGGGGGGCTAATAATTCCGACTTCAACGGTATATGTACACTACAATCAACAACCTCAGAGTTCACAACAGTTCTGTTTTTTAGATTATTGTTAAAAATATCTGAAATGTGTATTCTAAAGTAAATAATGTTCTCAAAAATAGAAATTTACACGCATTTTACTTAATCTCAATTGATTCCAAACTTTTATTATTTGTTTATTCTGTTGAGCACAAAAGATGAAAGATGAGTACAAATTGTGAGCATCATCTCACTTTTTATTTACATGCTGCAATGCCCACAAGAGGGCAGAAGCTTTTTTGTTGTTGTTTTCCCTCATCACTTAAGGGCCATTACATCACTTATAACCTAAATCACTAATAGTCTTTATAATTACATTTTTAGGAATGTTCACCCTTGGAGCACAGTATGTGCAATTATGTTTTTTGTGACAGTGTGAAGTTGTGTGAAGACAGATGTGCTGCTCTAATGACTCTGACCTTAATGATTTCATTATGGAAGAAGCAGAGGGATAAAAGCTGTTTGTATCTTAATGAGCATTGAGACCATATGCTGGTAAACAAACTTTACTTCATGACGCTTCATCTGTTCCTCAGCTTTTCGCTAATTATAATAATTGCAATGAAAATACTACTTTTAGCCCCCTGTTAGGGATGAAGATGAAATGTATCACAATAATCATAGTTCACACAATGTTATTATCAATAAAAGAAACATATATTGTAGCCCATATAGAAATGTAATACATGGAAATCTGTGCAAATTACATACCACTTTATTACAGTAGGTGCACCTTACTAGTACCAGGTTGGACCCCCTTTTGTCATCAGAACTGCCTTAATCCTTCCTGGCATAGATTCAACAAGGTACTGGAAATATTCCTCAGAGATTTTGGTCCATATTGACATGATAGCAGCATCACGCAGTTGTTGCAGATTTTTCGGCTGCACATTCATGATGCGAATCTCCCGTTCCACCACATCCTGAAGGTGCTCTATTGGATTGAGTTCTGGTGACTGTAGAGGCCATTTGAGTACAGTGAACTCATTGTCATGTTCAAGAAACCTGAGGTGATTTGCACTTTATGACATGATGTGTTATCCTGCTGGAAGTAGCCATCAAAAGATGGTACACTGTGGTCATAAAGGGATGGACATGGTCAGCAACAATACTCAGGTTGGCTGTGGCCTTGACGCAATGCACAATTGGTACTAATGTGCCCAAAGTGTGCCAAGAAAATATGCCCCACACCATTACACTACCACCAGCCTGAACAGTTGCAGGGTGTACGCAGGGTCTTAAAAAGTATTAAAAGTTGATAAATTAATTCTGAGAAAATTGAGGCCCTTAAAAGATATTACAAATCTTAATGACGTTTTTACGAGGTCTTAAATTGTGTTCAAGCGTTGTCCAAAGTGTTTGACTCCAAAAAAAGCATAAATATATTTATTTTCCTCCTAATATTAACAACGGCGTACACGATCCACGTGATTGGTTTGGGCCGGGGCGTGTCCGCCCAAGCTCCTGAAGGTGATGTAACGCTCTCCAGATGTAGCGAAACCTACAGCAAAATGGAAAAATGTAAGTTTGCGTACTCCTGGTTGGAGAAAAACGAGTTAAAACAGTGTCTGAAACCTGTCGCTGAAAACAACGTAATTTGTTCTTTCAAGCTTTGTTTTTTTTCTAGCTTATCTGAGTTCTGTTGCATGGTTGTGCTCCATTGATTTATTCAACTACAACTGTTTAATAACAACAGTTTATTAAGTTAAAGGTTTGATACTGATTAGAACTTGAAGTGATGACGAGGTCTTAAAATATTCTGAGGTCTTTAAAAAGTCTTAAAAAGGTATTAAAGTTACCTTTAGGATTCCTGCAGATACCCTGCGTTCATACAAGGTGGGATGGATCTATGGTTTCATGTTGTTGACGCCAAATTCAAACCCTACCATCTGAATGTCGCAGCAGAAATCGAGATTCATCAGACCAGGCAGCGTTTTTTCAATCTTCCATTGTTCAATTTTGGTGAGCCTGTGCCAATTGTAGCCTCAGTTTCCTGTTCTCAGCTGACAGGAGTGGCACCCGGTGTGGTCTTCTGCTGCTGTAGCCCATCTGCCTTAAGGTTGACATGTTGTGCGTTCAGAGATGCTCTTCTGCATACCTCGGTTGTAGCGAGTGGTTATTTGAGTTACTGTTGGCTTTTTATCAGCTGGAACCAGTCTGGCATTTGTGCCCACAAAGCTGCCGCTCACTCGATATTTTCTCTTTTTCAGACCATTCTCTGTAAACCCTAGAGCTGGTTGTGCTTGAAAATCCCAGCAGATTAGTAGTTTCTGAAATACTTAGATCAGCCCGTCTGGCACCAACAACCATGCCACGTTCAAAGTCACTTAAATCACCTTTCTTCCCCATTCTGATGCTCGGTTTGAACTGCAGCAGATCGTCTTGACCATCCGTAAATGCATTTGAGTTGCTGCCATGTGATTGGCTGATTAGAAATTTGCGTCAACAAGCAGTTGCACAGGTGTACCTAATAAAGTGGGTGTATATAACATTCAAATTAATTTTCAGATTTTACATATATAAAATGTCATATATGCAACATATATTTCAAAATATTGCACAAATGGGTGCTTTAAATATTTTTCCAACTATTGAAATTACACATATGCACATATATGTTCAAATATTATATATGGCAAATCCAGTAGTTTAAAAAAAACTAATTGTAAACATTGATTTTATATATATTATTATATTAGTATTTCGAAACATATGTTGAAATATGGGCATCACGGTGGCGCAGTGGGAAGCACCATCGCCTCACAGCAAGATGCACATGCGGTATAGGTGAATTGGGTAAACTAAATTGTCCATAGTGTATGTGTGTGAATGAGTGTGTATGGATGTTTCCCAGTACTGGGTTGCAGCTGGAAGGGCATCCGCTGCGTAAAACATATGCTGGATAAGTTGGCGGTTCATTCTACTGTGGCGACCCCAGATTACTAAAGTGACTGAGCCGAAAAGAAAATGAATGAATGAATGAATGAATGTTGAAATATATGCATATATGACAATTTATAAATGTAAAATCTTATAATTAACTTGTATGTAACATATGTAATTTGCATATTGCCATATATCAGATTTCTATGTGAGAGAGTGTAAACTATTTGTGCTAACAGACAGTGAAAAGCACTTGGGAATTTAGTGTTATTAATTAAGGAGTGGTCAAGACTAGAATTATACTTGAAAGTGAGATCTTGGTGTCATCTATAAAAAGATGTGGTGCACTGGTAAGGGTCCCAAAGAGATAAAATGGCAGCAGATGTGAGTCTGTGGCAGAAAAGAGCAGCCACAATAGTCATGTTACAAGAGATCCTCTTTCCATCGATCCACAGAGGAAGAACCCTGCAGGAAGAGTTTATAGGTGAAATTTAAAGCCTGTTTTTCTGGGAGAGGTCCTTTCAAGGGCAGTGACTGTGCAAAAGAGATTGAGGGACAGCAGCGAGAGGCAGAAAGAAGGAATAATAGCGTTTGTTATTTTCATACATTGTTTACACGAGTTGTTGTTTGTGTGTTATTTTAGACTTCTAATGCTATCCAAAGAATGGTAGACATCTGGGTGCTGTTGTGGGCCTTTGAGGTCTTTTAAAGAACGGTTTCAGTTTCTGATTTCAAGGGTTTGTCTCGTTTATTTTTACATGCTCTTCATCTTTTTGAAGTCTGTCTGATTTATTAATCAAACTAAAGCTTTTATGGAGAACTCTAGTCTCAGAATATTCATCCTAACCAGAACAGAAGCCCCAAATTGCTTTGCTGTTACTTATTTTCACTTGATTTATATTTTAAGGATAGATACAGTCTCCATTATCATATATCATTTCTTTGGGTTGTGAAAATGAGCTTCATTCTGTTTTTGGGCCTGCTTTTCACCATAAGTATTGCTTTCCTCCCATTACTTTCTTTCTCCTGTGTGTCTGTGATTGTCTGACACCAGAGGGCGCTTTATGTCCTTTTATAAACTTGCAAACAAATCAAACATGTTGCGTCCCTACTAGTTCTCCACATTGAAGATGAGACAAGCCGTTTAGACAGTGTAACAACTGACCCACATTTTACTCCAGTGAATATTTAATAGGTTTGGATTTGAAGGCAGTATCTGTGTGTATGCAAACATTTTGACAGTTGATCACTACATTAATTTATTGGCCAAGAATAATTTGGGATATTCTACCAGAAATGTACATTTTCACTTATAAAAAATGTGACAGAGTCTGACTTAAGCTTGTCGTCCTCAAAAAAATCATACAAAAAACAAGCATGAAATCATACAATTCAACCATAGAACGCATCCTTGATCACTGTCAGCTTTTTCCGTCATGATGTCACTTCCGAGTCATAGCCTTAAATGTGTATTGCACATGTTATGTCAAATTTAATGCAAATTTGACAGGACTGACAGAAACATGCGGACAACTCTACATTTATTTGTATTATATGTTTGTAGTATTTATTTGTAGAATTTATTTAGAATTTCATTATTATAATTTCATTAAACTTGCTATTTCTGAAGTATTTTTTTTCTAAATAACAGTTTTTAGCATAAAACTATTAAAGCTGCAGGTTCAATTGGGCTGAGGACAAGGACAATAACAGGGTTTGTACATTTGTAAAGTGTTTTTAATAAAGAAAACAAAATCAGAGAGCCAAATGAATGACACATTCTTTTACAGAACAACTCACAGAAATCAACCATCAGTCCATTTTTAGAAATTTCTATTATGAAATAATTTGTATTCACTGTGTTTATGTTTTTATTTCAGGGACAGATAATGTACGTTTCTGGTTGAATGTCCCATTTAATGCATTAAATGTTACTGTAGTCACATTATTAGTTGTAACAATGAAACCCTGACAGTGGTTTCCAGGCAGTAATGTTTTTTTGGCCACAAACTAATTAATAAATGATGTTAAATGACAACATATAAAATGCATGTGACAGATAAAATTTCCTACTTTATTATAGCCCACTGTTAACTTTTTGTATTAACATTTACAGTACTTGTGTTATTGTCTTCTTCGTTTGTTATTGCAGCAAAAATGTCATGATCTGGAATTTCTATGCCTTGAATGACCATATTTTACACTGAAATACTATAAACACCCTTACTAAAACTAATCATATAGTCTTTTTTTTATAATAGTTAAAGCGTAGAAACTATGTTTCTGGTGTATTGATTATCATTTGTATAAATAGGCCTATATTTTTATTACAAACAACATGGTTGAACTATTAATGATTAAGCTAAAGAATGACTGGTGGTTTAACTTTTTGTTTTGTAGTAAAACCATGGGTCACTGAAGAAATGATTCATTGGATTTACTATTTTTAAACAATTTAACAATGCATAAACTATACTTTTAAACAATGTACTGTATATGGACTGACTTTAAACAAACAAATAAAGATGACTAAAATTACTAAATTACTGAAAAAACATTACTAAATTTAATTTGTTTAAATTCAGCCCATATAAATTGTTTGCATCTACTTACCTTAAAAAATGAAGTAAATCTAGTAAACCATATAATATATTACTGGCAGTAAAGTTTTTTTGGCCACAAACTAATTTATACATTGTTAAATGACAACATATAAAATGCATGTTGCATCTTATCCCAGAGTCAGACAAGATTCTCTGCTTTATTATAATCCACTGTTACCTTTTTTGTATTAACATTTACAGTACTTGTGTTATTGAATTCTTCGTTTGTTATTGCAGCAAAAATGTTATGATCTGGAATTTCTATGACTTCAATGACCACATTTTCCTCTGAAACACTGATTCTAATTACATTTTTTAAAAACAACCCTTTCTAAAACTAACATGTTTTTTTATAATAGTGAAAGCTTAGTAACTATGTTTCTGGTGTATTGATTACCATTTGTATAAATAGGCCTCATATTTTTATTACAAAGACCTTGGTTGAACTATTACTAAACAATAACTGGTTGTTTTACATTTTTTTTGTAGTAAAACCATGGTACACTGAAGAAATGATTCACGGGATTTACTATTTTTAAGGTAAGTGGTTGCAAACAATGTATATGGGCCGACTTTAAACAAATTCAGTTGAACATTACTAAATTTTATTTGTTTAAATTCAACCCATATAAATTGTTTGCAACCACTTACCTTAAAAAAATAAGTAAATCTAGTAAACCATAATGTATTACTGGCAGTAATGGTGTTTTTGGCTACAAACTAATTAATAAATTATGTTAAATGACAACATAATGCATGTGACAATATGTTGCATCTTATCCCAGACTCAGATAAGATTCTCTGCTTTATTATAGTCCACTGTTAACTTTTTGTATTAACATTTACAGTACTTGTGTTATTGTCTTCTTCGTTTGTTATTGTAGCAAAAATGTTTTGATGTGGAATTTCTATGACTTCGGTGACCTCATATTTTCCACTGAAACACTGATTCTAATTAAAGGTTTATAAAACAACCCTTATTAAACTAACCATAGTTTTTTTTTAATAATAGTGAAAGCGTAGTAACTATGTTTCTGGCTTATTGATTACCATTTGTATAAATAGGCCTATATTTTTATTACAAACAACATGGTTGAACTACAGTATGAATGGTTAAGCTAAACAATGACTGGTGGTTTTACTTTTTTTTTTTTTTTTTTGTAGTAAAACCATGGTACACTGAAAAAAATGTTTCATTGGCTTTACTATTTTTAGGGTAAGTGGTTGCAAACAATGTATATGGGCTGAATTTAAACAAACAAATTAAGTTGAACATTACTAAGTTTAATTTGTTTGTTTAAATTTAACCCATATAAATTGTTTGCAACCACTTATCCTAAAAAAATAAGTAAATCTAGTGTACCATTTTTTTCAGTGTACATCCCAAACCACTTCTAGAAAAAGAAGCATTTATATAATTAGACTTTAGTGTAAATGGACTTTAGGCCGGGGGGTCTATTTGGGTGGTTCGAAAGACCCACCCATCACTGATAAATGTCCAGAATTTGTCCCAAACATGAGCTCATTTTTCCTATTTTGACTGTTATGCCATAATAATAAGTGAAAATAAGACCAAGCATAATTCTTTGCTAGCTGACGTGACATCAGTGACATCATGTCTAATGATTTATTTACAAAAATAAGTATTTTTTTCATATTTCTTTATTCTAAATCTTTAGTAAATATTTTGGTACATCAAAAATGTGGTTATGATGACCATCCGACAAGCTAATTCAGCTAAAAATAGTGCTTAAAATGTATTTAAATCTCATAATTAAATAGAAAATGAGGCGTATAATTGCAAAAAAGGTCCACTTTTTGAGAAAAAAAAAGAACCACCCTTTCACCGGGCTGGTTACGGGGCAGACTCATATACATTTATGGAAATTTGAGTTAATTTACATACTTCTGCTATTCTGAACAACATCCGTTGACTGAGTGTCCAGGAATCCCGCGCGCTTCTGTGACGCGCACCAGTGTTCAGTGCAGACTCGAGCTCCACTCATTGATCACGTCACTGCCCACGAGCGACGCTGCTGTCAGTGCTGTGAGGATTTGTGTGGCTTTGAGCGCTTCCTTTTTCCTTTTCCTTTTTTCACGGATACACAGAGAGAGTTTTATCCAACAGGTTCTTCTCGCTTTGTAGTTCGTTTCACTGCAGAAGCGGATTTAGCGCAACAGTTTTTTTTCTCCCCTCACAGTAGGCTAAAGTTACTTAAAGTGCAGTTCTGGGAGCTTTCATTCGGTTCGGCTCGGTTTTATTCAGCTCAGAAAGGATGATGATGGGGACTTTACGCGACCTCCAGTACGCGCTTCAGGAGAAAATTGAAGAACTGAGACAGAGAGACGCGCTCATTGACGAACTGGAGCTCGAATTAGACCAGAAGGACGAACTCATTCAGAAGCTGCAGAACGAGCTGGACAAGTACAGATCCGTGATCCGTCCGGCGACCCAACAGGTCCAGACTCGCTCGGAGCTGCCGGAGCATCAGCGCACCAAACGGCAGGCGATCAGCGCTGAACCCGCCAACATCCAGCAGCTGAGTCACGTGACGCTGCCCAACGTCCCCAAAAGCCCCAAGTAGGTTAATCTGACAGAATTAAACATTCAGTCAATGGATAAGACTTAAATATTATCAACTAGTGCATTTTACAGTCGATTAACAGCGTCAAATACTAATTTGAATTCAACTTTAAACTATATCTCAGCAGTAGACCCATCACATGTCAACTGATGCTGTTATTATTGAGTTTAATGATTTATTTGATTACTTTAATGTTGAATTTGAAGTTTTAAGTCATCAAACACATATAAAGCTCTATAAAACAACAATACTGTATTTAAACTAGCATGAATTATTCTAGTATAAATAACTACCCTACCAGAAAGCTAGTGTAAACCTGATTAGCATTTTTTTTGGTGGCCTGTAGTATTTTACAGTGTTGCATGTGTTCCATGTGCTTCCCTACTAGTATTAACAATATATGATGCATATTTACATGCAACTAAACCTAAACCTAACATTTAGCCTAACCCTAACCATGCAAGTACACATGTATAATTAATATTACTCAGTTAATTAATAATTAACTCTATTGTAACACTGTAACAAGGTAACCATTAACTGAAGTGTAACAGTGTTTACCAATACAGGCTCATTGGAAATACATGTGTTGTGAAACTGCAAAGATGTACTTCAATGTGTATCCGCTTGTTAAGTCATGACGTATCGGTGATGTATGGAATACTGTTTCCGGGTCCAAGCCGCTACTCATTTAAATTGAGAAAATATTTGTTTATGACCACTTTTTAGTCCTATCACACCTTAAAGTGAATTTTATATAAAATCATAGTGTACACAACGGTATCTAGACTTGTTGCATCACAAATACCAAAATTTTAACAATTTATAAAAAAAATTAATCACTTTCTGGCCATCAGATATTAGGTATGGAGATATATATATATATATATATATATATATATATATATATATATATATATATATATATATATATATATATATATATATATATATATATATATATTGCAATTGTGATTTTCGAAAGTATTACATCGCTTTGGAAGCGTGGTCCCGGAAATAAAATTATTTTTTAATGTTGTCTCCTCATTCCCTCCAAAAATTTTAGAGGTCTATGAGTTTCTAGTATTCATTCGTTCATTCATTCAACCATGGTGCACAACAAAACTGAAAATTCTGTGCAACTGCCACAAGGGGGCGTATTCCGACAGTCCTGTCCGAATGTCGTGTGCAGTGGAAATGTGGCTTAAGAAATGTATTTCAGATTCACGAAAATATAGCCAGCGCCCTCTAGTGGATTTGTCATCTGAAACGTGCAACGAAAAAGTACCCTAAGCCAGTGGTTCTCAACCTTTTTGTCACTATGGACCGGTCAACGATTGACAATTTTGCTGCGAATCGCAGGTTTGGTGTTGGTGTTGGGTGGTTGGAGGAGGTTGCTAGGCGACCAATCGTTTTCTCAGAGGATGACAAGCTGTCACTCTGATACAAGTTTTATTTATGGACAAAATTACAAAGCACTGCAGTGTTTGGCTTTTCTGTGTTTGTCTAAGATAATTAGTCTACTGAAATGTGGATATTCCTTACACATCCGTGCGTCAGAAAGATGCGAGTGCGTCATGCTGCTTGTGCACGCAAGCTGTGCACCTCCTTTGGAAATAATGAACTTGCACGAATTCTAGAAAATACGTGATATGCGAACAGCCCCTTATAGGCCGCCATCATTTGAGATCTCCAGCAGTTGATCTTCTTGCACAGACATGGTGGATTCACCTGATTTGTTGACAAATGGGTTGTGGATCTATTCCTTGGCAATTCGTTAGTCCTTTACTGGGCCTTTTGCCCTTAGCAAAGAAACCTTCCAAAGACGTCTGTTTCTTACTTTGCTGCTTGTGAGTTAAATTTGGGCGCTCAAGTGACTGATATGCAAGCGAGAAAATATGGTCATTTTTCACAATAAAAGATTTTTCAAAATAAAAGATCGTTCAGACTCTGATAATAAATAAAACGGAAATAATTAATGATTTCTTGTGCAGCATGGTACCAAGTGATCCACGGACCGGTACCTGTCTGCGGCTGGGTGGTTGAGGACCACTGCCTTAAGCAACATATTTTTTTGTAAAATGTAGGATGAGACATCTATTTCCACTGAGCCTGGGCTGGTGTTTACACTGTAAAAATGCAGGGTTCCACACAATTCATTCAGTTTATCCAAACACAAATTGATTAACTTAACAATTTTAACTGGATTGAACACAAAATAAATAAGTTGTTACAAAATATGTGTTGTTTAAGCTCATTTTACATAGTTTGAACAAGCAGCAAAATATTTTTTGAGTGTAATCAAATTATCAGTCATTTTGACTCTTTTTGTTGGGTGTATTTAATGTACATTCCAACTTTTTGAATCTGACCAGACTCTTCCTGATGAACCTGACCCGTGGTTAGCTTAAGAAGCTTCAAATAAGATGTGCATTCAGACATACAGCTTTTTGCAAAGCTACTACATACTAGGGAAGCATACATGTACTTTTGTGTTCATTAAACTCACTTGTTGTAGCTTAGTGTTTGCTTAATATATAAAGCTGTACCTAACCCATGTCCTTTTTAGCTGCGACAACCAAATTACAACAGTTTACAGTCACAACAATAAAGTATCTTGGCTATGGTTACTAGAGTAATGTTTTGAAAAGATAATAGTAATTCTTTTGAAAGGGGTGGCACAATATCATGGGTTTTTCAGGTTGCACAATTGAAATCATTCAGATCTGAAAACTCCCTCACAAAGCAAGCTCATTATGTTCTGTTCAAAATGCCATTCATTGACATTTGCAGAAGCATCTCATTGATGACACCTCAAGAAAGTTTGATTATGCGCAGGGAAGCAGATGATCCAGGAATAAAATGTCTGCGCTGTGCATACAGGAGCAGCGATGTGGGAAATACCCGAAGTCTGGCCCATAATAATACTTGCTTTGTTTAACGGCCTGATCATTTGCTTATCAAAGCAGCATGATGTTACTCAGCAGGTGGATCGCGGACACTATTTACATGATCAGCTGTTATTATGCGCACAGTAGTGTATCTTGATGAATTTTAATTGAAATAGACACTGGCACGATTAGAGGACCTAACCAGACTAAACAGTTCCCCTGGAAGTGAAGGATCGTCATGTTTCAACCTGCTGTCATAAACATACACACACACTCTTAATTAATTAGCATCTAGTGGTTTAGCAGCAGAGGAACATTATTCTTGTGTTCTGAGCAGCTTGGCCTCCCCATCTGCTGTGCATCTGACAGCTCAACACTGTACTAATTTACAACACAACCTTGTTTTGTGCTGAATGACCCTTTGAACCCCGTCGCACTGGTGAATGTTTTGCATTTCTTTTTTAAATCTGCATGTATCTTGAACTGATGAGCGCTTCAAGGAACGATTATACAGATTTTAAAGAAGAAAAAAAAACTTGATGTCAGCTTGTGTTTGCCTGCCAGATGGGAACTAACTGGCAATAATATTGCTTTTCTTTTGGAAAGCTTATAATGTTTTCAAAGATAATCTTATATATATATATATATATATATATATATATAAATATTTAAATTCAATTCGATTCAATTCAATTTGAGTTTATTTGTATAGCGCTTTTCACAATAATTATTGTTTCAAAGCAGCTTTACAAACGATGCACATTATTGCATTACAGTTATTAGTTACTATAACTTTAATAAATTAAAGTAATTATATATAAAAGTAGTTAACCTGCAGTTATAGTATATAGGTGATGTCTGTGTGTAGATGTTCAATGAAATGTATTTGTGTGTTAAATGTCTGTGTTGTCCTCGAAGTTTTCGGATTGTTGTCATCATTGCTTTCATTTCATGGTCACTTTACATGTTATTTTTAAGCTAAAGTGACCCAGACTCAGCAGCCCTTTCTGCATCTCATTTATTAGACAGACAGTAATGTCAGAAAGTTCTTGCAGATACTAAACTAAAAGGCTTTCAGTCTCTTATGAGGTGATATTATCAGTCAGCGTAGCTTATTTGCGTCAACACAAATGCCGCTTACTGCAACACGATCTAAAGCTGAAGAAATAGAGCTGGATAGGGTTGTAACGAAACGAGATTTCCACAATATGATAATATCATCAGCTTCAAAGTATATAAATGTTGCGCTACTTTCAGATTTTTCTTTTAAATTAATGCATTTAATGGGATGCTATACAGTAACATATTTGTGTATATACATTACATTAGTCAGTACCAAAACCAAAACTAGATTTAATCTAAAAAAATAAATTAAGATCATGGTGCAAAAATGAGTATACTCCAATACATGTTGTTAATATTAATAAAGAGGAAAAGTCAAATCATGATAATCATAAAAAATATTACATTGTTTAGTAAATTAGTTTAGTCATTTTTTTAGCAATTTAAATAGAATTTTCTAATGCTTTGCAACACCTTTTTTGAATTTATACACTGACCGGCCACTTTATTAGGTCCAACTGTCCAACTGCTCATTAATGCAAATTTCTAATCAGCCAATCACATGGCAGCAACTTAATGCATTAAGGCATGTAGACATGGTCAAGGCGATCTGCTTCAGTTCAAAACAAGCATCAGAATGGGGAGGAAAGGTGATTTAAGTGACTTTGAACGTGGCATGGTTGTTAGTGCCAGATGTCTGATCTGAGTATTTCAGAAACTGCTGATCTATTGGGATTTTCACGCACAACCATCTCTAGGGTTTACAGAGAATGGTCTGAAAAAGAGAAAATATCCAGTGAGCGGCAGTTCTGACGGCACAAATGCCTTTTTGATGCTAGAGGTCAGAGGAGAATGGCCAGACTGGTTCCAGCTGATAGAAAGGCAACAGTAACTCAAATAACCACTCATTACAACTGAGGTATGCAGAAGAGCATCTCTGAATGCACAGCACAATAAACCTTGAGACGGATGGGCTACAGCAGCAGAAGACCACACCGGGTGCCACTCCTGTCAGCTAAGAACAGGAAACTGCGGCTACAGTTCACACAGGCTCACCAAAATTGGATAATAGAAGATTGGAAAAACGTTGCTTGGTCTGATGAGTCTCGATTTCTGCTGCGACATTCGAATTCGTCAGAATTTGCCATCGACAACATGTAAGCAAGGATCCATCCTGCCTTGTATCAACGATTCAGGCTGGTGGTGTGTGGTGTAATGGTGTAGGGGATATTTTATTGGCACAATTTGGGCCCATTAATACCAACCTGATCATTGTGTCAACGCCACAGCCTACATGAGTGTTGTTGCTGACTATGTCCATCCCTTTATGACCACAGTTTACCCATTTTTTGATGGCTACTTCCAGTAGGATAGTGCGTCATGTCATAAAGTGTGAATCATCTCAGACTGGTTTCTTGAACATGACAATGAGTTCACTGTACTCAAAAGGCCTCCACAGGCACCAGATCTCAATCCAATAGAGCACCTTGGGGATGTGGTGGAGTGGGAGATTTGCATCATGGATGTGCAGCCGACAAATCTGCAGCAACTGTGTGACGCTATCATGTCAATACAGTAGGGCCCAAAATCTCTGAGGAATATTTCCAATACCTTGTTGAATCTATGCCACGAATGATTAAGACAGTTCTGAAGCAGCACCTTACTAGTTCCAAAGCGGAACTAGCAAGTTGTACCTAATAAAGTGGCCGGTGAGAGTATGTATTATCTTTCTGTTTCTAAAGATGTTAGAAGACCACATTCTTATTTTAAAGAATATAGCTGTTTAATAATAAAATTGTTTTGTTTAGAGGCAGCAAAATATATTCACTGAGAAATGGATACAAATACTCATTTTCAATTTGTATTTTTTTATGAGGAGTCCATTCATTTTTATTTCATGTCTTTTTTTACTGAAGCGTTCATTAATGCAGTATATCCACTTTCTTATTACTTTCATTTTTTTTCTGTAGAAATAAAGGTAAATAGAAAACTCTGCTTTAACTAAATGTCACAAGTAAGTGACATAACCCATTACATTTCTTTCAGCATGCTGCTTTTTGCCGTTTGAATGTCATTCACGGTGTCTTATAATTGAATCTTGTTTCTTTCTGTTCTTTTTTTGCATTTGATGAAAGACTCACCGTTTTTTTGAAGTCTTCATTGAAATGTCTCCTCTGAACATGTTCATCTCTGACACTTGGACTTTCTGAAGTCTTTCTAGATATCAGAGATCACAAGTTTTGCACTGAAATAGGAATGTCTGCATTGGACACTGTGACCTCTGGATTTTAGATTTCTTTACCTGGGACTGAAACTTTGTCATGTTTCTTAGTTCAAACTGCAAGCTATCAGGTTGGAGGGGTGGCACAGTGGCTCACAGCAAGAAGTTCGCTGGTTCGAGTCCCGACTGGGCCTGTTGGCATTTCTGTGTGAAGTTTGCATGTTCTTCCGTGTCGGTGTGGGTTTACTCTGGGTGCTCTGGTTTCCCTCACAGTCCAAAAACATGCACTATAGGTGAATTAGGTAAACAAAATTGGCCATAGTGTATGAGTGTGTGTGTGAATGTGAGAGTGTATGGGTGTTTCCCATTACTGCATCTGGAAGGGCAAACATATGCTGGAATAGTTGGCGGTTTATTCTGTTGTGGTGACATCTGAAATAGACTAAGCTAACTGAAAATGAATGAATGAAAGGTATCAGGTTTGATCTCCATAAGTAGTGAGCCATGAGCTTGTATGAAATAAAAGTCGTTTTCATTTTATTCAGTCAATAGAACCAAACAACATATTTGTAAAGACATTGCTTTGTGCTGCTGAGTGTAGGCATGGGCCGGTGTGAGATTCTGACGGTATGATAACCTTGGATAAAAATATATCTGTTTCACGGTATTGTGCTCACTGCTCTAAAATATATTCTTTTTAAATGTCTGGGTAAAAAAACAAAAACTTTTTTCCCCTTTGAAAACAATATATTCTGTTTTTTGAAAAATGTATGATATTTTGAAACAGTAAACATGTCAGGCTATATAATTCAAATGAATCATTGACTTCTGCTGTCTTTGTTTCAAAAACACAGATTTCTTTACAATTTAAAACAGTTTCTTTGGATATTTTTTTTCTGCTGAAGATACTGTTGTGCTTAAAAAACAAAAAAAAAATGTGTAAATAAAAAATCTTACACATACCTTAGGAACGGTATTACATAAAATTTTGGCGGTTTTAAAACCTTGACTTTTCCAAACCGCGGTATAAATGGTTATAGCCCATGCCTAGTTGAGTGTAATATCTGAACCAACATGAATTAAAGATTTTTTTTCAATCATATCATATATCAAGTACAGTTTGTCATGCAAATTACTGGTGGTGTAACGGATCACAAATGTCATGGTTCGGATCACACTATGGTTTTTGAGTCACAGATCGGACCATTTTTCGGATCAGCAAAAAGGGAAGGAGACAAATGTCATTTGCTTTCCATTTATACAAAAATATTACTGCAAAAACCATTGGTTTTAACAAACAGAACTTAAAATCTGTAATAAAATCAAGAAAGAACCAGCTGAAAAAAAAGGAAAATATTCAGTAGGAAAAATTATCTTTGTCACTGTTGCTGATAATGCTAAATACAGAAATCTAATATTTTGTACAACATATATTTATTTTCGATTAATGATTCAACAATTCACACATAAAACTTCATGTTTCATTATAGACCATTTTGAGGGATCTAAACAAATACAATGGTCCCAACATATTTCCTGTTTTACACTTTTAATTTCAAAAGCTTCCAAAAATCCAAAAAGAGCCACATATTGATAAATAATGTTATGATAGCTGTTTTAACATTAAGTCATGATTAAATTGCCTCTTGTTACAGTTATGAAATAGTTTTATAAAAAGCAGGAAATGTTCATGGGCCAATCACAAGACCACATTGAAATGGTCTATAGGTGGATCGTTTTGAAAACCTATTCAGTGACATAATTTTGATGGTTGTTTGTCACCACACTTGGGTTACACGATGTCATTGGTACAACATTCACCAGCGCCAAGTTCCATTAAACGGTGATTTTAATCTTTACCGCAATTGTCAGTGTTTATATCTGAACTATAAACTGTTCTCCCAGTACTTCAGTGTTATTGAATTGTTTGCAACTCACTAAAAAGTGTAAAAATGGAATCTTTCTCAATCAATCACAGATTTGAATACAGCTTCGAGGATTAATAAACATTTGCAAATCATTATCATTTATCATTCATGTTGAGCGGGTTTTAATTGACATCACAATTTTTTAATGTTTAATTGTGCAGCTTTACACTGAATGTATTAATGCAGACTAAACAAACAGTGACAGAAAACACCTTTAATTAATAGCCTAAAGGCCGGCTCACATGTGCAAATTTTTTATTTATTTATTTTTATTTTTTTATAATCCTGAATGATTGTAGCATGTCAGACTGCACAAACATGGCTCCCATGTCACACTGTAAGATCTCAGCTGTCATAAAGTCAAACTGAACGACAATGAAGACGTGCCAAACACGAAAGAAAACGCCCCCAGAGTTTGACGTCATCCACCCGTGACACCTTCACTATCCTTCGTTCTGAAATGGTTTCTCACAGCAAACGTAAAAATTTTGCACACGGCGTGTCTCAATAATAAAACCAGAAAGAAAAAAACTGTTTTGACATTTCCCCACGGTCATTTGAATTGTCGCATGGATTGCATCATCAGATTCTGCGCTCCTATTGGTTCTTGGATTGACTCTCATCGCAGCTGTTGTCACACTGCAGGAAAGTGTCTGAAATCTTCTGACACTGCCAGAACTTCATCGAAGGAAAAATCTGATCGCAACGGGCGTTAAGCGGAAGATCACCGATTTTAGTCTAGGATTTCAGGAATCTTTTAGGATTTCCCAAATTTGTCTCAGATGACAAAAGCGTGGCTGAAATCTCACAGTGTAAGCAGGGCTTTAAAAAGCATTTAGGTCCCACCACAACTTTTTGTTGTCATCATTATATTTTACAGGGAAGCCTAAATGCTTTCATGCATGTGATTTGAATGACGTGGGAGGCGATCTCTCTGCAATTGTTATAAATGTTGGATCAACCTAAGTTCAAAAAAGTTGTCAAATTAAAAAAAAAGTCAAATTAATCCGTGGGTCACGTGCTTTCCGAACTGTGGGTTCATATTTAACTGTAATATGAACTGTATTTTATAGGACAGTTATGCAGTTTGTTACTCTGTTTTCAAGTTACACTATGAAAATTGCTGTATATTTTACAGTAAAAATTTACAATACTGTAAATACGTATACACCAACATACATTTTCATTGGTATTTAATTCAATTTAATTTAAGAATCACCATTTTTATATTACAGTAGTGAGCAGTTACTTTAAATACAAAGTATGAAGGAAAGTGGTTCCATTGCGCAGAGTAAATTTAAATCTATACAAATAAATACATTGGTCCATACGTTTTTCTGACCAAGTTGTTTTTGCGTGTGTAGAATGAGCTCTTATCTGCAGTCAGGCTTTGCTTCCTGTTTTAGCATTCTGCCAAGAAAGCGGACATAATAAACAAAGGATGAAGATATGGCCATTAACTCATTAGCACACACATCTACAGATGACCACAGAGCTGCTCATGGCTTTCCAATGAGCGGTCATGCAGTGAGGGCAGATTATGTGAATCAATACAGATTCTCAGAATCATTTGTCATGCTGCGAATACAGAATCATTCTCTAGTTTTATTCATGTTTAAAGGTCCCGTGAAATGCTTTGAAATATGCATTTTTATTCGATGTTTGACATAATCTCAACCGAAACATGATGAGAGGGACATAGAGTAGCTCTTCCTCTCCTTTTAAAAAAAATAGCCAGTCGTGTTTTGTTTTTTCACATCTCTGCCAGTGAGAGTGATTGAGATCAAGCACATCAAATGAAAAGCACATTCAATACAATTCAATTCACCTTTATTTCTATAGCGCTTTTACAATGTAGATTGTGTTAAAGCAGCTTCACATAGAAGATTGTAGTAAATTGAAACTCTGTCAGTTCAGTTTTCAGTGTTTAAGTTCAGTTCAGTTTAGCTCAGTTCAGTGTGGTTTAATATTCACTACTGAGAGTCCAAACACTGAGGAGCAATTCCATTCATGCGCAGCTCTAAAGATCCTGAACCATGCAAGCCAGTGGCGACAGCGGGGAGGAAAAAAACTTCACCAATTGGCGAAAGTGAAGAATTAAAAAACCTCAAGAGAAACCAGGCTGAGTTGGGCACGACCATTTCTCCTATGGCCAAACGGCTTGTGCAGACTCGTCTGTCCCTGGAGCGTCACAGGAATCAGTCTTATGCTCTCCACTCCTCCATGATCACCACAGCAGCTGCTCAGGATACGGCCTGGTCCAGGAATACGGCCAAATGAGAAGCGTCTTGAAGGGGGTGGGGAATGTCTGATACTAGAGAGCATTTGATTGGTTATGATGTAATGAGAGACTGTAGTGTGAGGTGACGTGAATAAAACCATTGATCCACTTGAGCAGAAGTGACAAACTACAAGCTTTACATGTTTATATCATTTTATATGTTCTAAATGCGAATTTTGTCACTGTTTTGGAGCACACTAGCTTATAGATATTTTAAAAGTGAATAATACTGATACTAACATCTAAAACAAAACTTTATTTTCATGGGACCTTTAAGCACAACTACACTCTACAAAAATGCTGTGTTGGCATAACCCAATATTGAGACAAATATGGACAATCTTAATGTTGGGTTAATTGTTTTATTAATCAAATTACACATTAACCCAATAATTGAATTTGTTCATATTTGACCCAGTGTTGGGTTATAGCAGTTTTTTTTAGAATGTAGGCATGCTCTGATATGGAAATTTTGGCTGATATGAAGCTGATAACAGATCAGGATGAAAATATATAGGCTGTTAACACAAAGGGCCCTATCATACACCCGACACAGTATCTATTTGCGCCACTTTGTGGACTCATGGGTGTGCTGGTCTAAAAAAGAGATGTGTTAAGGTGCATAGTTGGTGCGTTGCTATTTTGAGGAACTAAAA
Source organism: Danio kyathit (assembly GCA_903798195.1). Classification (NCBI taxonomy): domain Eukaryota; kingdom Metazoa; phylum Chordata; class Actinopteri; order Cypriniformes; family Danionidae; genus Danio; species Danio kyathit. Next base: position 47,608,428 of record LR812531.1, read on the forward strand.
TAGACCGCACCATTGACCAAGTGAAAGCTGGTCTAAAGTCCAGCGCAGAGGGCCTATGCATGTTCAAACGCTTACACATTGCTAAACACACAGGATGTATGTGCATGTGTACGATGTGTGAAAAAAAATTAAAGGATTAAAATGTTACAAAAATTATTATTTTCTACATAAATATAAAAACCACAACCTCCATGCCTTCTTCTCGGGGGGAATTTTTCAGTTTATTCATGACAACTCACATTTGTATAATGTTATTATTAGCAGTATTATTTATTATATGAATATTTATATTTGTTTTAATAAAAACAAGTTTAGATTTGTCCACCTGTCGGGTTTTGGAGACGTCTGCATCACCATATGGGGCATAAGAATAAGGACGTGTGTTTGGATGAAACTCACTTTGATCACACTTTGTTATTATTGTTCATTTATTCATTTGCTGGAAATTAGACTGAATTTAGAAATAGTTTTAAAACAAATCTTTGCGCTTAACAAACGAAATTAAATATGTAGGCTAGAGGATGACTTCAGTGGAGTGCGTACAACACTGTTTCCTTATCCACGAAAGTAAGAGAGCAAAGTAAAGAGTATAAGTAAAGTAAAGAGAACGTAAACCTTCCCGTTTTTCCGTGATTCTCTCGTATTTCACAGTTTTATCCCGCTATCATCCCGTAAAGGTATTTTCCCGTATTTCTCCCGTATTTTTATATTTCTGTGAAGGATGGCATGAAACATTAAATAACCGATCCTCCCTATACACAACCCATACCGCCGAACCACCAGAGGACGCCCCTGCTCTTAAATGTGAATCTGTTCTGTGCTTTCATTTTATTTATTAAACACTTTGAAATAAATATAAAAGCGGCGCAAATCATTTCCTTTTTATTACAGGCGCCGTTGCCCCAATGCAACCCTTAAAACAGTCAGTTCATGTAGCAATGTGTGTCTGTCAGACGTGCTACATAGTGATAAGGGGTGTATCCCTTATAATTTGTAATTTGCATCCCTTATTTTCACATCCCAATGTTGACCGGTATGCCAAATGGAGGAGGCTCGCTTTTTATCCTTGCTACAGATGATCTGTTTAACTGTTTTCTCGCTAGTGAAGCGTTCAGTTTTTCCACTTACAAAGTCTGCCATGTAAATAGCAAAGGCGCCATGGCGCGACGCACTGGACTCTTAAAGGGAATGCACTTTATGCTCAAAGCACACCTATAACTCATTAAGAGAATAAGCACAGCCGTGTTAGACTATGTGCCGCGGTGCAGACCATATTTTTTTGTCCTTAAAATAGCTAAAGTGGATTCGGACTCGCTCTTCATGCTTTTGAGCTATACGCTTTAGACTTTGCGCCTAGATCAGCAAAATAGAGCCCAACATTATTTTTCGGAGTCTGATTTCAAAACCGAAGTGCAAACAATAAATACTTATTTCCCCTTTGAACTGTCTACACTTTATCTTTTAGTACCACTTGCAAATAAGCTCTTCCTGAATGTTGCATGCACCAGTCAAAAAATAATGCTTAATTCATCAGGTGATATTTTATTTCCTTATAGGACCAGTAATGATATAGCATTTTAAAAATAAGCATTTTTTTCAGCATACACTGATATGCAGACTGTTATATAATCCATTATGAAAAGTTACTCTCTCAAAAAAAATTTGAGACAAGCAAAAGCCCTACAAATAAGACATTAATTGCTGATGTTTAGCTCCATGTCCATGGCTTTCTCCAGTTTTGTCTTCTTTGTGTCTCAGCATACTTTGTCCTTTTAAGGGAGACAGTCTGTCGACCTGTGCGATGCGAATGTCCTCCTGAAAAAGGCAGTGAGTAAAAATCTTAAGTCAAACAGAGACTGGCAGCAGGGTGATCCAGGGGTCTTCTGCTGTAAATGAGGCCAGTGATCTCTGGGCTTTTACTGGATGTAAAATATCTCCTCTGACTCCTTAGATGAACACAGACTGGCGAGCAAAAATACCACACAAGACGAGCAAAAAAGAGCCACAAATTCTGAAGCACAGAGATAATATATGTGTTTATGGTTAACATGGTGACTTTTGTAGGTATCAAATTAAACCCGCAAGAGTTATATTTGTAACACTTATCTGTTAACTGTTATCTGATGCCCATCCACCTAGAAAAGTAATCCCACCTTAAAAGGATGATTCAGACTTTAGGGTCAAAGCATACTTATTTTCTGGAAAATTAATGTTAGTGCTTTAAGAGCTCTTGGTTTACTTTGTGTTCACACTGCTATTCTGTGACCAACTTTAAAATTATGGCAAACAATGATGTATGTTTTAGTATTTTTAGTTTAAAGAACTTACAAAACATTGCAGCAGATCTGTAATAGGAAACATTAGGATTCTGTGTCTTTTATGGTCCCAGCTAACAGGTAAAGTTCTTATAAGTTTGGCTGACGCTCTCTAAAGCAGGGCTATTCAATTAGTTTGTCACGGGGGCCAGTTCATGAAAAGCATCCCAAACGAAGGGCCGGAGAGACATGACTTGCAATATAAGTGATGACACAACTACATATAAGAGCCCATATGTTGTATTTTTGCTCCTTAAGACACCCGTGTTGTATTTGTCTACATTAAAATGTTAATATATATTGTATTTTGAAACTATATAATATCACTGCATTGTACAATGAGTTTTTTTTTAACAAACATTCAAATGTTGTATTTCACAGCACAACAAAATCAGTGTATTGCTTAAGTAGGCTTCTTCTACATTCAGATACGTTCATATGTTTTGTTTTGAACTGCATAACAATTATGGATGCAACAATTATAGATTTTGGCTGTATGATAATATAGTCTGAAGAATAATCAGTGTTTCACAGTTATCACGTCTAATGTAAATTTAAGCTTTATATTAGCTAGATTTAGATCTGGACATCCCTAACTAATATTAAAAAACCTTTAAAAGGCATTTTCATTAGTAATAGTTTTTATGCTGTAGGTTTTTCTGTGCTTATAGGGCTACAAAATTATGTGTGTGTTTATAAAGAGGAAGAGAGAAAATAATAATATTATAAAAGTGGTTATGAAGGTCGGCGCCAATATTTAGATTAACTGTTGTTATCATCTGTGTTCATACATACATAATCATTTTAATAATAGTTCGTCTAACATGTCTTTTGTTTACATTGCACTGAAAGCTAAGCACAACTCTCACCGCTACAGCAAGAGATGTTTTCTACTGCGTGCGCCCAGACAGCCGCGAGCGCATTGCTCCACTTGCGCCCACATATTGGCATATATTCTTACAACATAACAAACTTGCGCGCGGGAAAGACATTATATGGGAACGGCCCGCGGCTATAGTTATTACAGTGTGCGTGCGTATTAGCTTCGGTGGACAAGCTCGGAACTTTAAACTAGCGCACAGTTGGCAACTTGGCTTAACTTTGTTCAGCAGTTTCGTTTCGTGCGGCAGAACAGAAATGCAGAAAAGTTAATAGTGAAATCGGTTAATCGTTGCATCCCTAATAATGATATCAGTGCATTGTACAAAAGACCTTTTCTACAAACATATTCAAATGTATTCGGCTGCTCTCGCCGCTCGCTTAATGTCAGGTGACTCACGCTCTGCGCAGCTTGTGCTGTATTGAACAGACGCACGTCACTTCATAACTATAGCGGCCGTTTTTTGACTAAACTAAATTTATTCTTGATGTCTTGGTCACACTATTTGGAGGGCCGGAACAAATTGCCTCGGGGGCCGGGTTCGGCCCGCGGGCCGCCATATGAATAGCCCTGCTCTAAAGGTTCTCTCAAAGTTTTTAAAAAAACGTTCCTCCATAATGTCTGTAGAAAGTTTTCTTAACGTTATTAGTGATTAATAAAAGTTCTAAAAACATTAGCAAAAAAAAAGGTTATCACTGTGTTGTTAGGCGAATGTGAAAAAAAAACAGCATTGAAACATTACCATTAAGTTATGTAGTTATGGAACGTTCTAATAACGTTCAAACATAATGTTTTTATAACTTAATGGGAACGTTAGGAAAGCATTCTTTGAACATTAAAATAATACTGGGTAATTTAACGTTTTAATAATGTTTTTAATAATGTTTTTGATGTTTTAATAATGTTTTTAATAACGTTATTGAAACACTGAAATAACAAGAGAATGAAATGTTCTAAAATGTTTTTAATAACGTTCTTATAACCAAACAATAACGTCAATACAATGTTTGGACATTGTAATAATGTTCAAACAAACTGTTTTTAGACCTTAATGAAAAAGTTACAGGAATGTTTTTATAACATAAAATTGTTAGCTGGGGTCGTATCTTCTGACAAGTCCTATTTTATCAGTTTGATTACTTGTTTTTTGTCCATGTTGCCAGGGCTTAATTTGTGGCGGAACAAGCCGGATCCGGCACCTCTGAAATCTGATCTGGCATTTTATTTTACCGATCCCCCTCCTTACACGCACCCCCACCCCGCCTGCCCGCTCTTCACTTTCTTCTGCGACTCCCCAACCCTCTTCATTTCGTCTGCGACACCTCCTCGCTCTTCACTTTTGTCCACGACACAACCTCCCTCCGCTCTTCACTTTCTTTTGCGACTCCTCAACCCTCTTCATTTTGTCTGCGACACCTCCTCGCTCTTCACTTTTGTCCACGACACAACCCCCCTCCGCTCTTCACTTTCGTCCGCGATACCTCTCCCTCCTCTGGTAACATGTCGGATCCGGGACCTCGTAATTTACAAATTAAGCACTGCATGTTGCCTTTTAGGCATGGGCCGGTATAAGATTCTGACGGTATGATAACCTTGGTTAAAAATATCATGGTATCACGGTATTGTGATCACTGCTCTAAAATATATTATTTTTTAATGTCTGTGTAAAAAACTAAAAGTTTTTTCCCCTTTGAACACAATATATTTAATTTTGAGAAACATTTATAATATTTTGGAGCAGTAAACGTGCCAGGCTAAATAATGAAAATGTCTTCATTAGTTTAAAAAACACAGATTTATTTACAATTTAAAATGGCATCTTTGGATATCTTTTCTGCTGGAGATACTGTTGTTAAAAAAATGTAAATAAAAAAATCTTACACATACCTTAGGAACGGTATTAGAGAAAATTTTGGCGGTATGATAACCTTGACTTTTCCAAACCGCGGTATACCTTGAAAACGGTTATCATCCCATGCCTATTGCCTTTATGTTTCAGTCAAACTGAAGCAGAATTAATTTGAAAATAGTTGAACTCTTTTCTGTGCTCTCAGTCCGCTTGTTTGGTATGCATTAGGTTTGCAGAAGGTTCATTCTTTTTAAAAAGAACCACACTTAAAACAATTGCACCAGAGTTTAAGTCAAACCAAATCAAAACCTATCAAGTGTGAAAATTTCTTATGTATTGCATTTCTTATGTATTGCTTATTTATTGTGTAAATATTTTGAGAACATATGCAAGATATTCAACACAGGCTCATTGACAAAATGTGCCCAGGGCTACATTTTTGAGAACCAAGAAATATGCGCTTGTGGGTACATATGACTACATTTTGTGTGTAAAATAAACACGATCGGTATGGCACCAGACTTGGAACCATAGTGTAACTGAAACCAGATAAAACGAAACCCCCCAAAAAAGCAGTGTGATGCCGTAGCTTTTTGTTCTTCCAGTTTGCTATTGAAAACACTATCGGTTGGGTTTAGAGAAGAGGCAGATGGTATTAAGCTGATAGTATTAGTATAGTATATAGTATAGTATTACCAGCTACTTTCACAGATACATTCCAGAAGGGCAGAAATGTACACAGCGCACCCTGGTGGATTTACAAGAAATTGCACTTATGAGAAAACGTGCCCTAGTATTGGATTTGAGATTGCTAAAAATGTACACGACAGCCACTAGTGGATTTGTGAAAACAAAAACTGCAAGCAGACGTAGTCCAGGGTACATATTTCTCGGTTCTCAAATATGAAGTCCTGGGCACCTATTAGCCATAATTGTTGTAAAACTCATGAATACAAATGAAACATCACATGCAAATGTCTTGTAAATTCAAATGTCATGCAAATGCACAGACTAATTCATCCATTGTTTACATTTCTGGTGTCTGATGGCGTTCTTAATGGCTTCATGTAAGTGATATGGCTGCTGTTTATTCGCAGGCGGATTTTAAGTATGCACTTACTGTCAGGCTGTTGCAATGAAATAAACTGTTAGCAGGAGATCTTACAGTAGTTGTTTGTCCTAAAACTTCAATGAGATTAAACTGAAAACAAATTAAGACTTTTGTTTCAAGAGTCAATACTTCTGTCCATGTGTGTTTAAGCCAGATGAAAGAAGCTCTTCTTAAAGTGCTGCAGACATCTTTAAAAAGAAAAAAAAGCTCTGTTTCTGCTCACGATGGAGCAAGTCTGTGAAATGTAAACACGCTGTGGTTCATAGGTGAGCGTTTGTGGGTTTTAGCAACTAAATCAGCTGTCTGGCGTAGGTCCAGGTCCACAAAAACAGAGGAGCTGCTGTCACAATGATAGGCTTTTTGTTGAGGAGTGCTCGGAAGTGTCATATAAACAGTGATAATGAGATTTAAAGACCACACTCCATCACATCAAACCAGGTTTTTCCATCCACCTTCACTTGAGTAATTAAATGTCATTTGCAGAACTAAATGGATTTGCATAAATAATGAACTGAATTACATAATGACTTTGCCTAACAAGTTTCCAGAACGCTCTCTCATGTCCACCTATTTTTGATCAAATCGATCCCACTCCAATGAAGTTCTGCTTGGCTGCTCAAAGGTGTTTTATTCCAGAGCCCCAGTGTTTCTGTTTTTCACGAAACAGCCTCTGCACATTAGTGAGATATTTTATCAAAAAAAAATAACTGAGGGATATCTGATATCTCATAGAATAATCTTTGAAAATATCTTGCTCTGAGGTGGGTTTCAGACAGTGTTCATTATCGAGTCCCTGTGTGGGAGGTTACATTGACTTTCAGTTATTTTATTTATTTGTGTGTGTGTGTGTGTGTGTGTGTGTGTGTGTGTGTGTGCAGGACAAACCTTCTTATAAACCTTCTTAGAAATCCTTATTTTCACAACATCTTCTGATTATTATTTTTTCTTTGCTGTGATGTCCAGCCCCGACTAAGAGACTTTATCTTTTTATTTTAATCAGAAATAACCTCTTCATGGGGCGACACGTTACAGCAAATTCTACAAGTTTAATTCCCTAATCAGGGAAAGAAAACTAAAGCAACATATCCCTTTTCATCATAGGTCTCAAACTCGATTCCTTGAGGGCCGCAGCTCTGCACAGTTTTGCTCCAACCCTAATCAAACACCGCTGATCCAACTAATCAAGGTGTTTAAGACTACTAGAGACTATTAACCAGGTGTGAGGTGGAGGTGGTTGGAGCTAAACTGTGCAGAGTTGTGGCCCTCCAGGAATTGAGTTTGAGACCACTGCTTTACATAATCTTCCGTTAAAAAACAAAAAAAAACTATTTACAGAAGTAACCGGGCCATTAGAAAAAATCCATTTTGGATATGCGCATTAAATAAAACGGTTGATGGAAACACCAAGATGCGCATACATTTTGAAAATGCACATAAAAATGCATGCTCATAACTGAGTAGGATAAACTCTTTTATTCAATAAGAAAAGATGCGCATAAACTACGATGGAAACACTTTTACTGAACAAATTCCAGTATGCACATTAAAAAAGGTTATGCGATTTTGTTATAAGTGATCATGTGTTGATAAAAATGTGTGCGAATGGATAAACCAGCAGGCTGAGCACATTGTAAAACATCTGAAATATTGTTTTGGTCATTCTAAAACGCATTAACTATTTCAGTATGAGCGTTATTATATTATTAATGAGAGAATCAAGAGCGTCTGTGCTCTGCATTTGACGCCTTCAAATGCCACCGTGCATTCACTGCATGTCAGGATTGTCTTCTAATGCTGTGTTCACACCAGATGCGGAAGAAGCGTCAAGCGCGAGTGATTTACATGTTAAGTCAACGCAAAGGCGCAAATAGACATCCTGCGGCACGAATAGCGCGGTGTGATTGATGCGATACGTGCGAATGGCACGGCGCGAATGGCACAGCACGAATGGCACAGCACGAATTGAGCGTTTTATGCGTTTGAGGTGCTTAACGTGCGTTTCCCGCGAATCACTCGAGTTCAAAAATCTGAACTTCAGCGCACATTCGTGCCGCGTTAACCAATCAGGAGCTTGCTCTTGTGGGGGCGTGATTGTGACGTAACGCCTGTTGTTGGTGTCCTGGCGGGAAGCACCACTGAAAGCCTCCGTCATCCAGGTCAAGTTTCTGGAGGAGTTTGTGAGCTCACAGAGCTGGGTGCACCTCTGAAAGGATTTAGTGGACTCGGACACGGCTCCAAACGTATAGATACTGTTTTTTTAGCCTTCATAAAAGCACATAAACACATTTGTTTTCTCAATAAAAATCTATGTTAGCCATTTAGCAACGAAGCTACAGTCACCGGGCAGACAGAAGCCCTGCCCATCCGCGAATCCGCATCTGTTCTAAAGTGAATTTGACGCACGAATGAAGCGGATTTTAACTCACGAATGAAGCGAGTAAACTCAAATGTTCACGCGTCTATTTACACGCGAATGGCGCGATTTATCCACGCGTTCCGCATCTAGTGTGAACACAGCATAAGGCGCAAGTTATTTAATAAATGAAGAAAAGATTCATGCAGCTTTTTTTCGTAGCAAATTCCGTTTTTACTGTTGATATTTGGCGCTAATTAATCAGGAAGTGACAATTTTGTTTGCTTTGGCTCGTTGGATAGAAACGCTGCTTTATTCGCACGTCTTTTATGCTATATTCCAGTTATGCGCATAAAGTTCATTCGCATTTTTGGATGGAAACATAGCTACTGACTGACAGAATTTACACAGCAGAGGCACAGCGAGTGCATGTAGAGGCGTGTCTGGACGTGACGCTTCCTGGTGACGTGGAGCCGATCCATAAATCACAGCACATTATGTTAGCTGACCAATCAGAGCCTCTTGAGGACGGGCATTCGGAGGAACTAGGAAATATGACAGTCGTTTTCATGTTAGCGGAGTAGCTGTATATAATCAAGTAATAACGTGATTTTTTACAAATGAAGCATGAGCACACATTGCTTTGCATAATATAAACACAACCAAGCCTTTAAAATACACTCTGGACCACCCCTTTAAGTGTATGTGTTGTCTTCAAAGTCCTTGATGGTTGGTATCAAAAACCTATAAGTGAACTTATAAGTGCTAGGTACCCTTTGGAAAGAAAACCAACAAAGTGGTATGGTACAGTTTGCTTTTTTGGTATCTTTGACTGGAAATGGACAACAAAAACATATTGTTACACTGTACTGTACTAAACACTCAGTGGAAACACTTACAGAATGATTACAGTATGGAATCACATTTCCACATAGTTATAAGGAAGTCATTGTTACTCTTTAAAATGTTCATTGTTGCATAATGCATTTTGCTTCGCTTTTTGTGTTAATAGTTGGCAGTATTTAATGTATACTGAACTATGTGCAGTATTATATTTTTTTCATTACAGCTCTTTTAACTGTATTTTTTCCACACTGTACAGGTCAAAGGATCTGATCAAGTCAGCTATCCTGGACAACGACTTCATGAAGAATCTGGAAATGTCTCAGATCCAGGAGATCGTAGACTGTATGTATCCAGTGGACTATGACAAAAACAGCTGTATTATTAAAGAAGGCGATGTGGGCTCTCTCGTCTACGTCATGGAAGGTAAGAGAACAGAAAACTTTCTTTTTAAAGAGGGAGAGAGAGCATTTGTGCTTTAAATATGTTTAGTTGAGTTTATATAAATAGGAATTCTGTCATCATTTACTTACTGTGAAGTCTTCATATATTCTGAATCGTTCACAAAAGGAAAAATCTTACAGAATATCTGAGCTGCTATGTTTATTTCAGTGTTTTTTTTCAACAGTAGTCCAATAAAACTATCAATAAATTATGATCTGTCTTCAAAACCATATAATATGATATTTCATATATCATATCGATATCGCAATGTGTGTATCTGCAATAGTCACCTCGCAGAATTTGTGTATTTATTAAAGATTAAGGGCTCAATTTTAACGATCTAGGCGCAAAGTCTAAAGCGCATGGCACAAAAGCATTAAGGGCGAGTCCGAATCCACTTTCGCTATTTTAAGTCAGCAAAAATTTAATTGCGCCCCGGCGCATGGTCTAACATGGTTGTGCTTATTCTCTTAATGAGTTATGGGTGTGTTTTGAGCATAACATGCATTAAACCAATCAGGGTTTCATCACCCATTCCCTTAAAGAGTCAGGTGCGTCGTGCCATGGCACATTTGCTATTTACCTGGCGGACATTGTAAGTGAAAAAACTGAACGCTTCACTAGCGAGTAAACGGTTAAACAGAGCATCTGCAGCACGAGGATAAAGAACGAGCCTCCTCCATTCGGCCTCTTCGTTTACTTTTTACTTTACTCCTTTACATTCGTGGATAAGGAAACAATGTTGTACGCACTCCACTGAAGACATCCATTAGCTTACATATTTAATTTAGTTTGTTAAGCGCAAAGATTTGTTTCAAAACTATTTCTAAAATTAGAAAATAGAGTTATATCCAAACACACGTCCTATTCTTATGCCCCATATAGTGACGAAAACCCATATAGTGGTGCAAAATGGGAAAATTAGTGTTGCACTGTTCTGAAAATTGCAACAAATTGCACCAAACACGTCTTACGCCTTATATTTGCTTATAATTTAATATAATTTATGCAGATCCACTGCCAATCTAATCCCAGTCAATCTAAATTAAGCCAATCTTTCCAATCAGAGCTATTCAAATAATGTATAATGAAATTATATCCATATCGCAGCAAAACAAAATATCACAATGTCAGATTTTTCCAATATCATGCAGTGTTAAGCACAGGCCAAAAGTTAATAAGATATTTCATTTTCTGTGTGAATTGAAGTCAGCTATCCCACTGTCAACGTTCAGTCCCAAAGGTCAAACTGAGTCACATTTTGGTTTCTGCTGCAGATCCTCTGAGTGGATCCACAATACTGACACAGTCATTAGCTTGTAATGATTAGATGCCTGTTAAATTGATCCAGTCAGAACAACCAAATCCTTTGAGGGCTGTTAGACCAAAGTGTGTTACTGACACAGACTTTTTAGCTGTTAATACTGATGCTGATACTGTATGTAAAGTAAATCAGCTTAGCTTTAATCCCCCCATATACAGTTTGATGTATACTATTAGATTTTTGGCTACTTTTTACTGAGGACCATATTATGCAAATTAAGGGCACCCACACTGTTTTTAAGAGTAATTAACAGGCACATCAGACATTAATACATACAGATGAAGTCTAAATTATGAGCCCTCCTCTGAATTTGATCTTTTTCAAATATTTCCCAAATGATGTTAACAGAGCAAGGATTTTTTCACAGTATTTCAGATAATATTTGTTCTTCTGGAGAAAGACTTATTTGTTTAATTTCGACTAGGATAAAAGCAGTTTTTAATTTTATTAAAACCATTTTAAGGTCAAAATTATTAGCCCTCTTAAGCTATATATTTTTTAAATTGTCTACAGAACAAACAGTTTTTTTTAACAATGACTTGACTAATTACCCTAACT
>LR812531.1:47625104-47800104 GCA_903798195.1 Danio kyathit
TCAAAGGTCAGTGCTACTTTATTACATGCACTCATTCAACTGCTTTGCAATGCAAATATCTAATCAGCCAATAGCATTGCATCGACTCAATGCATTTAAGCAAACTGAGCATCAGAATGAGAGAATAAAATATTATTTAAAGGGATAGTGCATCCAAAAATGTAAATTCGGTCATCACTTACCCTTCACTAGGCCCACACGCAGATTTTTAGCCCATCATTGAGTCTATGTATTTACTGGTGTAAATATGTGTACATATAGTTTTTAATTTGACTAATATTATTGTGATATAATAATAGTACTATTAAAATGTTCATATGATTTATTTACAATACAGTTTGTAAAGTAATATTTTCTGTCGTTTAGTAGATATATTATTATATGAGAGACTTGCTTTGTTCACCAAATAAGTGGATTTAATTGGGTTTGCATTGTAAACAATAAATAAAAGTTGAAAAGGTATTAATTTTATTTGACATATTAAGTTTTTAGTTATGATACTCCTAAAATAATTCCGCATAAATCCACAGATTTTTTACAAAATTATCCACAGAAATAGCAAAACATGTCTGCAGATTCTGTCTGGCCCTACCCTTTACTTGATCTAAACCTGTTGATGTAATGTGACCGTGACGCTGGACGACAGAGTGAGGATCCTTATGCAGGTTTTATTAAACAGGATGATCAGGCAAGCAGTGGTCAATACAGGCAGTGGCGGTTCTAGACCAGAGTCACTGAGGGGGCTGGGCAGGGGCCACTTGTATTTTTAGGGGGCACACTTTAACATGCATCACAAAATACTTAAACAATTATTCAAAGTCATTGTTTTCATGCATCACTCTGCAGTCTTCATAAACAAACTAATTAAATAACTTAAACTCAAGATAATCTTCCATGTTAATTTATTTGACAAGTAACTTTGTATTGTAGTAGGATAAGACATTTCTAACATTCAAGTACGTCAAGGCACATTTTTGCACCTGTAAACTTTAACAGATACACTGTTGAAGTCAACTATTTTGCCCTCTCGTTAACTTAAAATAATGTTTTCAAGTGATCTTTAACAAACTAAGGAGATTTTTACAGTATTTCCTATATAACAAATAAAAAAAATATTCTGGAGTCATAGTAAGTCTTATTTCTTTAGTTTATTTCTTGAATAAAAGCAGTTTTTAATTTTTTAAAAAACAATTTTAAGGCCAGTATTATTAGCCTCCTTAAGAAATATTTACTGTATATTTTTTGATTGTCTACACAACAAACCAGTTATACAATAACTTGACAAATTGTTCTAATTTCCTAGTTAGCAAGTCTTTAAATTACACTTTAATCTGAATCAAAAACTGCAGAATACTTAAAGGGACTTTGTCTGAATACAACTTGAAATATCTTGCAAAATAACTAAAATATTATGCACTGACTATCACAATGGGAAAGATAAAAAAGTAGATATTAGAAATTAAACTATTATGTTTACAAACGTGTTGTAAATAATCCTGTTTTTGAAGACTCAAATGAAAACAAACATTTTGAAAAAAAAAATGAAGGCACAACTAAACGAGTTGAATATTATACCTTTACATGAGCATGACTGAAAACTAAATTTAATCATTGTGTTACATCTGTTCTCCGGTACTTACCGACTGTTTGTAAATTCAAGACTGCATTTCCTAACGTAAAACTGTACACTCGATTTCTGATTAAATATTGCCTCTGCATAGTCGAGGACTTCCTCTATTAAAAGTGTTAAAATCGCTATTGAAAACAGAAGTCTAATATAATCAACAGTGGACATTTTGATAGTTTTTCACAACATGAACATGACTGAATCTTTTCATTACCTGTGTCAATTTGGAGGTTAACTTTTGAGGAATGCGGGAAACTGATGCGCGCAGAACCGTCACTGACAGAGGGCGAGTGCGCGCGACACCAAGAACGCGCGAGAGAGGCCTCAGTCAGTGTTGCCAGATTGGGCGGTTTTGGCTTCGATTGCATGCATGTATGTGCATTTCGGCGGGTTTTGGATAGTTTTTAGGCTGTAGTGTAGTCAGCTACATCTGGCAACACTGGCCTCAGTCATATCTCTGCAGTCTGCCACCGATGGCTGATCTTGCATCTCCGTGGCGTTTTGACACAAAAATACGCATGATGTTATTAAAATTTAGGGGGGCCAGAGGGGGGCCAAGCTTATTGACATGGGGATTGATGGGGATTGACCCCCCACCCCCCAGACCCACCACTGAATACAGGAACAAACAGAAGTGTATGGGCAATCCAGAGTCGTAGTCCAAAATAACAGGCAAGTTGTCAAAAGGCAGGCAGCGGGCAACGTAAACAAAACAAAGCAAGGCCTAACACGGAAAGCAAGGCAAGGGAAACCGCGTCGTAATGTTCACATTCAGGATACAGGACTCAGCAACAATGTATATAAAATAAATAAGGAAAAGATTCACGCAGCTTTTTCTACCGCAGCAAGTTCCATTTTTTACTGTTGATATTTGGCGCCAGTTAATCAGGAAGTGACGATTTTGTTCTCGTTGACTCATTGGATGGAAACGCTGCTTTATTCGCACGTGTTTAATGTGATATTCCAGTTTTGCACATAAAGTAAAAAAAAATTTTTTTGATGGAAACATAGCTATTACCTTCCATGGTAGGAACAACAAATACTATGGAAGTCAATGGTTTTCAGCATTTTTCAAAATATCTTTTTTGTGTTTAACTTAAGAAAGAAACTCAACCAGGTTTGTCTCAAGTAATTTCAATTCTTCTTTATTTCTATAGCGCTTTGACAATGTAGATTGTGTCAAAGCTGCTTAACATAGAAGATTGTAGTAAATTGAAACTGTGTCAGTCCAGTTTTCAGAGTTGAAGTTCAGTTTAGTTCAGTTCCGTGTGGTTTAATTTTTACTGCTGAAAGTCCAAACACTGAAGAGCAAATCCATTGATGTGCAGCTCCACAAGTCTCAAACCAAGCAAGCCAGTGGCAACAGCGGCGAGGAACAAACTGCACCAATTGACGAAAGTGAAGGAAAAAACTTCGAGAGAAACAAGGCTCAGTTGGGCATGACCATTTCTCCTCTGGCCAAACTTCTTGTGCAGAGCTGGAGTCTAGTTGCCGGAGGCTGGAGAATAATGAGTAAATGATGACAGAATTTTCAGTTTTGGAGTTTTTTCAGTGACTTTTCAGTCTCTTTAAAAGCAAAAAGCTGACTAAGCAAGCGAGTAAACCTATTGTAACGTAAACTTGTTAAGTAGACTTAACTCAATTTTTTATTTCTATCCCAATCCATTCATTTCATTTACTTAATAAATTTAAGGCAATGGGTTCACTCACTTTTAAGTAAAGTCAACTAATTGCTTTAAAAGCAGCTGATTTACTCTGTTTTAAAAAGTATAGTCAACTAATCACTTTTTACACTGTGGAAAAGCATCAGTGACTTAAACCACTTCTTATTACTAAGATCTGAAGAACAACATCTTTGAATGCACAACATGTCAAACTTTGAGGCTCCAGCAGCAGAAGAGCACACCAGTTCCACTTCTGTCAGCTAAGAACAGCAAACTGAGGCTACAGTTCACATGGTGCATCAAATTGGGCAATTGGAGGAAGGTTGCTTACTCTCACGCGTCAATTTCTGCTGCAGCATTTGAAAGGGTTGGGTCTGAATATGGCGTAAACAACATGAAAGCATGGATCCATCTTGACTTGCATCAACAGGGCAGGCTGCTGGTGGTGTAATAGTGTGGGGGAAGATTTTTCACAGCACACTTTGGACCCTAAAGTATAAATAAAACAGTTTACAGCCTACCTGGGTATTTCTGCTGACCATGCCTATCTCCTTATGAACACAGTGTACCCATCTTGTAATGGCTACTTCCAGCAGGATAACACGCCAAGTCACACATCTCAGATCATCTCAAATTGGTTTCTTGTACATGGCAGTGAGTTCAATACAAAAATGGCCTCTACAGTCACCAGAACTCAGAGCACCTTTGGGATGTGGTGGAAAGAGAGATTCACATCATGACACCTCTGAAGCAAGTGCATGATGCTATCATGTATATAAGGACCAGAGTCTCCAAGGTATATTTCCAGGACTTTATTCGATCTGCAGTATGCTATGACAAATCAAGCCACTTCTGAAGGCCAAAGGATCTCCAAACTGGTACTGTAGGGTGTACCTAATAAAGTGGCCAGTGAGTGTGTTTTAATTTCTGTAATCTGTCATACTGTTTATATTCAATGAGAGAGTGTTAGACTTTGAAAAGAAGTTGGCATTGTGTAACCAAATGGATCTGGAGTATATGACTGAAAGGGCAGGGTAAGAGCGATTCATGATGTGAACCGTAAAAGAAAACCATTATAGAAACTGAGCAATTTTGATTTGAGGCCGATTTAATGATGATGAATGAGCTGTGTGGATTGACCACCAGACCCATGCTTTTCTAAGTCCAAGGGAGCCTCAAGCTGTAACCCATTTTTCCAACAGTGACTCATTTCAAACATCCGAACAGCCTAATCACTTCATTTATTCAGTTTTTAAAAGATAACAAAAAATCTTGAATGCAATCCAGTGATGGAATAAAGTTGCATTCTCACAATGTTTTAAATCTTCAGTCACTTTATAACCATCAGACCTTAACTTAATATGGCAGTGAGAGTGATTATCTGTCACTTTGATGCACTTATTTGTAAATCAACCATAGTTTTTTGATTTGTCTGTCGGTAAATATTGTAATGCTGGATTTTTATTTGACATTGATATCACTGGACCTTTGCTTTTAATATTATCTGGTGCTACTGTAGGTTCTTGGCTGCTTTTTATTCTGCTCACTCAATGTGACTGATAACAAATGCAGAGTCTTGCAATTTGGCAACTGAATTTAATGGAAGACTTCCCATGAATTATTCCACTGATCTACAGGTTTGCACTTGTTCTATTCCCATAACCTCAGTCACGTCTTTCTTTCCTCTTCTATGTTTTAATTTTCTTTCTTTTTTAAAAAATATTTTTTACAATCTTATTTATTTTATTTATCTTTATCATGCTTAAGTTGGAGTGCTGTCACCTCACAGCAAGAAGTTCGCTGGTTCGAGCCTCGGCTGGGTCAGTTGGCGTTTCTGTGTGGAGTTTGCATGTTCTCTCACAGTCCAAAGACATGCGGTACAGGTGAATTGGGTAGGCGAAATTGTCCATAGTGTATGAGTGTGAATGAGTGTGTATGGATGTTTCCCAGAGATGGGTTGCGGCTGGAAGGGTATCCGCTGCGTAAAAACATGTGCTGAATAAGTTGGTGGTTCACTCCACTGTGGCGACCCGGATTAATAAATGGACTAAGCCGAAAAGAAAATGAATAAATGAATGCTTAAGTTGGGGAGTATGCATAATATATAATATATAAAATTATTATTATTAATTTTTTTAACCAAATGTATGGATGTAATAATAATTAAAAATTAAATTCTTCTATATACACTCACCAGCCACTTTATTAGGTACATCTTACTAGTACTGTGTTGGACCCCCCTTTGCCTTCGGAACTGCCTTAATCCTTTATTGCATAGATTCAACAAGGTACTGGAAATATTCCTCAGAGAATTCGGTCCAGATTGACATGATAGAATCGCGCAGTTGCTGCAGATTTGTCGGCTGCTCATCCAAGATGCAAATCTTCTGTTCCACCACATCCCACAGGTGCTCTATTGGATTGAGATCTGGTGACTGTGGAGGCCGTTTGAGTTCAGTGAACTCATTGTCATGTTTAAGAAACTAGTCTGATTTGCGCTTTATGACATGGTGCGTTAGCCTGCTGGAAGTAGCCATCAAAAGATGGTACACTGTGGCCATAAAGGGATGGACATGGTCAGCAACAATACTCAGGTAGGCTGTAGCGTTGACACGATGCTCAATTGGTACTAATGAACCCAAAGTGTGCCAAGAAAATATGCCCCACACCATTACACTACCATCACCAGCCTGAACCGTTGATACAAGGATGGATCCATGCTTTCATGTTATTGATGCCAAATTCTTACCCTACCATCCGAAAGAAATCAAGACTCATCAGACCAGGCAACGTTTTTCCAATCTTCTATTGTCCAATTTTGATGAGCCTTTGCGAATTTTAGCTTCAGTTTCCTGTTTTTAGCTGACATGAGTGGCACTCGGTGTGGTCTTCTGCTTCTGTAGCCCATCCGCCTCAAGGTTGGACGTGTTGTGCGGTCAGAGATGCTCTTCTGCATACCTCGGTTGTTACTGTTACCTTTCTGTTACCTCGAACCAGTCTGGCCATTCTCCTCTGACCTCTGGCATTAACAAGGCATTTGTGCCCACAGAACTGCAACTCACTGGATATTTTCTTTTTTTCTATTCTCTGTAAACCCTAGGGATGGTTGTGTGTGAAAATCGCAGTAAATCAGTAGTTTCTGAAACACTCAGACCAGCCCGTCTGGCACCAACAACCATGCCACGTTCAAAGTCGTTTAAATCACCTTTCTTCCACATTCTGATGCTCGGTTTGAAATGCAGCAGATTGTCTTGACCATGTCTACATGCCTAAATGCATTATCTTGCTGCCATGTGATTAGCTGATTAGAAATTTGCATTAACAAGCGGTTGGTCAGGTGTACCTAATAAAGTGGCCGGTGAATGTATAACCAACAGCCTGCCCAATTATTTTAGCCTGCCACTCACCTAAAATTATTGTGTCTGCTTACGTAACCCAAAGCCACAAATAAAATAAACCAATAAAATCATAATACAACATGTTTTACTTTTCCCAGTCCAATTCCAGGTCCCGCCTTGCATTATTTCCTGCTCGGTGTTTAGTTTTACTCAGATGTACGACATTCAGAGTCCATTTGAGCCTGGAGAGTAAACACAAGACAATCTCCCATCATTTAATATCTGTCTTCAGTGGCCTTATCTGCAGTCCGCTCTCTTTATTTCATTTCATGCATTATTTCATTCCTGCCGGTTTGATCACTTAGCATCTGTCTCTAAGTTATTAATGTTTGTTTAGTAGAGCTCGTGTAAGAACAACATCTCTGTCTCTCGCGCTCTTCCTCTTCTTATCTCTGTGAATCATCACGATTGGCTGCAGGGCATTAATAGGAGCTGCTCTGAACAATAGCGCTTAATAACCATGACAGAGCAAACATAATAGAGGGTTACCTGTCAGTTTTTAACATGTCACGGATCACGAGAGATTTTCCATGCTTTCCCAAACGAAACACACCAGTGCGTGTTGGGAAGTGTAATCGGTTATTCACAACAATGTCTTTGACCCTAAAGGTCGTAACTTCCTGTGTCTGTCAGAGGAGGAACTGGAGGCCACGCTTTTGGACATTATTACTTCCTGTGGTGGATAGTGGGTGTTGTAGCTTTGGGAAAAACATGTTTGAAATGACTTAGTGTGATCAAGCTCTAGGCTGAACTTTATGACTTTGACCCCGTTCATGCTCGAGTCTTCTCAATCCCTTTTGTTTCCATTTCATCAATTTGTATTTGCACCACATTAATGCAAATATTTACTTAATGCGTTATGCTTTTTTAATGAGATGAAAGTCTCCTGTGTCTTTAGAATGTGTCTGTGTTATTTCAGCTCAAAGTAGCCCATGATCATTTATTACACTCACTGGCCACTTTATTAGGTACACCGTACTACTACCATGTTGGACCCTCTTGGCTTCAGAACTGCTTTAATCCTTCATGGCGTAGACTCAACAAGGTACTGGAAATATTCCTCAGAGATTTTGGTCCATATTAACATGATAGCATCACTCCGTTGCTGCAGATTTGTCGACTGCACATCCATGATGCGATTCTCCCTTTCCACCACATCCCAAAGGTGCTCTATTGGATTGAGATCTGATGACTGTGGAGGCCATTTAAGTTCAGTGAACTCATTGTCATGTTCAAGAAACTGTCTGTGATGATTTGCGCATTGTGACTTGGCGCATTATCCTGCTGTTCATTTAATTGTCATTTAATTTTTGACATTGTTGACACAATGCTCTCTTGGTACTAACGGACCCAAAGTGTGTCAAGAAAATATCCCCCAAATCATTACACCACCACCACCAGCCTGAACCGTTGGTACAAGGGAGGATGGATCCATACTTTCATGTTTTTGATGCCAAATTCTGACCTTGCCATCCGATTGTCGCAGCAGAAATCGAGACTCATCAGACCAGGCAACGTTTTTCCAATCTTCCATTGTTTTGGTGATCCTGTGTGAATTGTAGCCTCAGTTTCCTGTTCTTAGCTGACAGAAGTGGCACCCGGTGTGGTCTTCTGATGCTGTAGCCCATCTGTCCCAAGGTTCAACGTGTTGTGCATTCAGAGATGCTCTTCTGCATACCTCGGTTGTAACAAGTGGTTATTTGAGTTACTGTTACCTTTCTATGAGCTTGAACCAGTCTGGCCATTCTCCACTGCCCTCTAGCATCAACAAGGCATTTGTGCCCACAGAACTGCCACTCACTGGATATTTTCTTTTTTTCAGACCATTCTCTGTAAACCCTAGAGATGGTTGTGTGTGAAAATGCCAGTAGATCAGAAGTTTCTGAAATACTCAGACCAGCCCATCTGGCACCAACAACCATGCCACGTTCAAAGTCACTTAAATCACCTTTCTTTCCCATTCTGATGCTCGGTTTGAACTGCAGCAGATCGTCTTGACCATGCATAAATGCATTGAGTTGCTGCCATGTGGTTGGCTGATTAGAAGTGTGCGTTAACGAGCAGTTGGACAGGTGTGACCGGACCGTTTATGTTCGAATTCATAATGTTGTAAAAACAGTATGCAAGAAGTACCCGGATGACCTACTACTTCTACTGAGATTCTAAAGTGTGCATCCGATGGATGCTATGCTATCCCATGATGCTACATGAAAGAATTCATGAATGGGAGTGAAGTGACACAACTGACACGAGTAGGTCAAATGATAATGACAAATGTTGGATGTAGTATGTCCGAGTTTCATTCATACTACTCACACTCCTACTATATAGAACACACTTTTCTTAGGGTCGTGTAGTAAATTCTAATTCAAATGTAGGACCTACTCGAGTAGTAGGTAATTGTGGAAGCAGCCTTGGTTTTTTGTCACAGCTAGTTGGCTTGGTGTGTCCTGGCCCTAAAGCTTTTGTCTGTCAAGACAGTGCAACACTTAAATGTATTAAGCTCAGTTTATTTTTGTGGCAGCTTATAAATATGGTCCAGACTAGAAACAGTGCTTATTGATATAAATAAAAATGCTCTTTGGAATAATTTCAAACTTTTTTTTTGCAAGTTTATTTATATAGCACATTTCATACACAGTGGTAATTCAAAGTGCTTTACATAAACAGAAATAAAAGAGACTTGTATAAATAATAAAAACAAATAATAAAAAATGATTAAAAACAGATTTAAAAGTGTAATAAAACAGGTTATAAAAGAATGAAAAAGAAAAAGACATAATAGTGTGATCTGTCAATGTAGCACAGTGCTCATTTAGTAAAGGCACAGCTAAACCGATGTGTTTTCAGTCTGGATTTGAATGTGCCTAATGTTGGAGCACATCTGATCATTTCTGGAAGCTGATTCCAGCAGCGAGGGGTGTAGTAGCTGAAAGCCGATTCACCCTGCTTTGACTGAACTCTTGGAATTTTTTCGATAAAATGATCCTTATGATCCTTATGATCTGTTAGGTAAGCATATCTGTAATATATTGAGGTCCTACAGTAGGCCATTTAGTGATTTATAGACAAGTAGTAATACTTTAAAATGTATTCTGAATGTAACTGGGAGCGAGTGTAAAGACCTGAGGACAGGTGTGATGTGCTCTGATTTCCTGGTTCTGGTCTGACTGTCTGACTTTTTGGGAAGGTCAGTGAGGAGGCCGTTACAGTAATCCACCCTGCTGCTGATAAAAGCATGAACAAGTTTCTCTGGAACAAGTCTTCACTGGAAACAAAGCATCTGATTCTTGCAATGTTTTTGAGATGATAGTATGCTGATTTACTAAATGCTTTGACATGACTATTGAAACTCAGATCTGACTCCAGAACCACACCAAGATTCTTGACCTTATTATTTTTTTCTTTGAAAGGCAAACATTTCAATATTGTAAAGAAAGATAATAGTGTGAATGGAGTAGTAGGCCCCCTTTAGTTAACATTAAGCATAATTAATAACACATAATGTCTCAGGTTGTCGCGGTCTAATTTTATGTTGGACAGCTCTTAGCTTCTTTTGAATTGTATCCTGTGCTCTGACATTACAGCAAAAGTCATTTGCATGTTCTGACCTCTCGTTTTAATATGATCTCAAAGTGTTTGAGATAATGATTATATTTTCATTCCTGTGTACACACCTGCAGTGGTAGTCAAATGTTTGGTGTGTGTAACATTTTCTGTATTTTTTTTTATTTGTATTTTTAGGTGTCTAATGATTTTCAAGCCTGCATTTGTTTGATTAAAAATGCAGTAAAAAGTAATATTGTGAAATATTATTTTCCAATTTAGAATAACTATTTTTTATTTTAATGCATAAAATTTTATTTATTCTTGTGATGTAAATCTAATTTTAGACATGATTACTCCAGTCTAATTCTAATTCAAGAAACATTTCTTATTAAACTAGCAAAGAAACTGCATGGTCTTTTTTAGGGATTCTTTAATGAAAAGATAATTTAAGAAAATAACATATAAATGTATTTACTGTAACTTTTGGTTGATGTAATACATCCTTTCTGAGTTAAAACATTTTAAAAATCCCAGAATATTGACTGATAGTGTAAACGAGTCCTACAAACTTTATTCTGAAGTACATGGACAGTGATTTTAATCAACATATGGCATTATGTAGATGCTGTTCGTAGTTCTGCTTAGTCACTTTGCTCAGTGCTAAAAAAGTGAAGAAAACATTGTGGTGACAATAGCTAGGTTTCCATCCAAAGATGCTAATTACATTTTTAAACAAAACTGGAATATAGCATAAAACATTTGCCAATAAGGCATTGTTTCAATCCAAAAGTCAAAAAGAACCAAATTGTCACTTCCTGATAAACTGGCACCAAATATCTAAAAGATAATTTGCTGCTTATTTCTTATAAGAAATGACTTGCACCTCAGAACATGAAGACGAAACGCTGTGGCTTTTGTAGGCATGAGATGATCTTTGGAAGCACAGATGCGCAAGACAGTTCTGGGGGTAATAATACTGAACCATTTTAATGATAGACATTGACTGAGGAATTTTAGTATTAACAACACAACATTTCAGATGTTTTAAAATGTGGTCAGTTTGCTGGTTTGTCCATTAATGCCATCCCACTGCATACATTTTTTTAAAACAAAATCACATGACTTTTTTTTTTGATGCGCATACTTAAATGTATTCAGTAAATATGTTTCCATCATAGTTTATGCACATTTTTCTTAAAGGGTACCTATTTTACCTCTTTTTACAAGATGTAAAATAACCCTTTAGTGTCTCCAGAATGTGTCTATAAAGCTTCAGCCTAAAATACCCAACAGATAGTTTATTATAGCCTCCAGAATCTGTCCATTTCTGTGTTTGAATACATTGTAGCTGTTTTTGTAGCCTGTGGCTTTAAATGCAAATGAGCTGCTTCTCCCCGCCCACCATTCCCACGTGCGTGTCTGCTTCTCATGTGTTACGTCAGATAATCAGCACAGTGATAGAGACAGACATGGATGAAGCTGAAATACAGCTCATTAGTTAATAATACCAAGTAAGTTATTTGATGTATTTGTGGTGGAGTTTATTCAAGCCTTTCTGAAATGATGAGTCTCAAACAAATGCCGTTTGCAGTACACACACATATTAACATTTACTGACACCATGTGGCAATGGTGATTATAGCGGTTAAGAATTACATGGTAATTTTACTTTCTTTATTACAAACATGCTCTGTTTTAAAAACATTTTAAGAGTTTGAAGAGTTGGAACAGATATTTTAATCCCAGTTTATTTGAGAAAAATGTTGTGTGGACATGTGTATAGATGTTATTATAGAAACATGGCACCTGTCAATCAACTCGGCGGGTGGGGAAAACCACACTCCTATGTCACGTCGTGGTGGGCCTCAAAATCACTGGGATTTAGATCCTATTTTAACATCAGGAAATTAAAAAAAAGAGACATGTTGGGTTTATATCACTCCATTATAACAGTGGACACACTATTCACACAGTTCTGTCCAAACAGCTTCCAAAAGATGATATTCATCATAGGTGCCTTTTAAAGGGATAGTCGATCTTACTTAGTATTTTATGTGCATTTTCAAAATGTATCTGCAGCTTGGTGTTTCTATCAAGCATTTTTTATGTGATATTCTAAAATGTGCATATGGAAACAGCTATTGTGTGGTTCTTGTTCTCGTTTGATTTATCATTTCAGAAGTCATAACCAGGACGAAATTAAAACTCAACCAAGCGTAGAATGCGTGAACATGTAAAATTTTATTTTGGTGAGTAAAGCAGAATAGCCTGCCATTATTGTGAACTACAACATTAAGTCAGACTATGTGAATGATGGCAGACTCTCTCTGATGGAAATGATGTGTGTTATTCAAATCAAAGAGTGTCTACTCAGGATAACATCTGTTGCCACTTTCACTTCTGTGGAAATTGTGAGAAGTTTATATAGAAATAGCTAATTATATTTTCCCAAAGAACTCCATGTGGTGACACATATTCTCGCATTAAGCCACTAAAACAAAAATATTGTGGCCAGATGGAGCAAATAATGCACACACAATGATCTGTGCTGTCTGTACCAAGTAGGGTTGGGCTGATAGACGATGCCATCGTCCATCGCCGATGGCTGATAAACTTCACGATGCTGAGCCGGCATCGTGATCCATCACCCCGCCCCACATTTATATTGATATATAACTTATTGCATGTCATCTTACTAGCGATAACGGTCTTTTAATGAGCTGTGTTAAATTTCACATATAGCTGCCGCTTGCATGGCTGACAGCATCGTGAGGATTAAATGAAGGATTATACAGCACCTCTCGCGCTTAAAATGTGTAGATTCAGTGACAAACGCTGTTACCTGCCAACCCCGTCCCACAGGCTTTACAGTGAATGGCTTTAGTTATTTTAATAGCGGACTTGAACCCACTAAAAGTTTTTATCCACTCTTGGAAAAGTGTAAATGGTGGATTAACATTCAGCACATGATTACTAATAAGATGTGCCATTTTTAGTAACTTTAGGGGGTTTCTGAAACATTTTTTCATCTTCACATTCTTTCATTCTCTCATCTTCAGCGCTTTACATTTTCGCGGTTGCAGCTCCTGTCATCTGAAGGCAGAAAGCATTGACTGAGTGATTGACAGCTGGTATTAACCAATGCATTCGTGTTCAGTTCTAGAGCAGCGGGCCAATAAGAAGAGCACAAAGGCGGGGCAAGCATTGCAGGCTTTTTTTACTTTAGCAAGTTCACATTCACATAACAACTGTTTTAATCTGTTCCTGAGCGCTGCGTTTGCCGCTTTTGGATGCAAAGATGCATCCTGCATAATGTCTCCTAAATCCGCGGATGCGGTGAGGATTTTGTATATACTCGCAGAAATGCTATATATATATATATAGCATAAATATATTTTTAGGTCGCATAAAAATGGCCAAAAGGGTCGAGCCCTAGCATCTTTACTTGTTATTATTTCCTCATAATAATAATAAAATAAGGAAGTTATCATCAATCACAATACAAATTACAGTGATTTCCAAGCGAACTCTCGTCTCCTCCACCAGCTGTGGGAAAAAGCCATTATAAGGGACACAGATCACTCCACCAGAGTCCCGCGGAAAAAAGTAATTGACAGGTGGTAATTTGTATGTAACTTTATTTATTTATGGTTGGTTATGGATAAAGTAGACCATGTTCAGGTAGTGAAAACGGTAGGCTACAATTAATTAATTTGTTATGAATTAATTGAAATTTAACAACAACCACCCCCGCCCCTGCCTACGAAGACGATGCCATCGTCCATCACGATGTTTCACATTAGACATCGTATGATGCCAAATTGGTCAACATCGCCCAACCCTAGTACCAAGTATGCAGAAAAATCAGTAATAATAATTCCATTGTGTGGTGGCGCAGTGGGTAGTGCTGTCGCCTCACAGCAAAAAGGTCACTGGTTCTAGCCCGGGCTGGGTCAGTTGGCATTTCTGTGTGGAGTTTGCATGTTCTCCCTGTGCTCGCGTGGGTTTCCTCCGGGTGCTTCGGTTTCCCCCACAGTCCAAAGATATGTGTTAAAGGTGAATTGGATAAGCAAAAATTGTCGGTGTGTGTATGAGTGTGAAAGGGAGTGTATGGGTGTTTCCCAGTGATGGGTTGCAGCTGGAAGGGCATCCACTACGTAAAACATATGCTGGATAAGTTGGCGGTTCATTCCGCTGTGGCGACCCCAGATTAATAAAGGGAAAAGAAAATGAATGAATGAATAATTCCATTGTCCACAAATGTTGATTTATCTTTTATTTTTAGAAATGTCCTCAATTAATTCACTTAAAGTTAATTTTTAACCCTAATAATAATAATAATAAATGCAGAGGAAAGTTTGATTAGGTCAAGGCCGATTGAAAGTCATTCTGCCCCATAATCCAGTTCTGCCAGAGTTGAATTTTAATGATAAATTAAATAGTCCATCAGAAGGGAAGGGTCATCAACTCTCTCTCTCTTCTCTCGCTCTCTTATGTTCTCTGCTCTGTAAAACCTTGATATGTCCTTCACACCTTTTCAATATCTTTCTGCGCTCGGCTCTGCCTCATTCTCCCGTGTCTTCACTTGTCTGTGTGATCCGCTGTTGAAAAGTGAGAAGAGATGCTCGACTTCCTGTTATTCTGCTAGTAATGTATCATATCAGCTCATCTACAGCTGACACCTCTGAGAGAAAGAGAGAGAGAGAGAGAGAGAGAGAGAGAGAGAGAGAGAGAGAGAGAGAGAGAGAGAGAGAGAGCAACAGGTGTATTTTAATGAGCAGTCACACTAAAGCGGTGTTGAAGGCTGATGTGATTTTTGTTCATGATATGGCAGCAGTTGGCACATCACATGTCATTCCCTGCCAGTTGCTTATGTATATATGAATTTTCAAGAGATTATATACATATTATGCATTGTGATTTTCTGCTGTTTTATTGTAGTGATTTTATTTTGGAGTTTGCATGTTCTCCCCGGGTTTCCTCCGGGTGCTCCGGTTTCCCCCACAGTCCAAAGACTTGCGGTATAAGTGAATTGGAGAAACTAAAATGTGTATGAGTGTGTGTGAAGAATGTGAATGTGTGTGTGTATGGGTGTTTCCTAGTACTGGGTTGCGGCTGGAAGGGCATCCGCTGTGTAAAACTTAGAGGAATAGTTGGTGGTTCATTCCGCTGTGGTGACCTCTGATAATCAAAGAGTAAGCTGAAGGAAAATGAATGAATGAATGATTTTATTCAATTCAGTTTTTTTATAACAACTTTTTGCTTAACTAGTATTAAAATATGCATACTGGATGCAAGAACACAAAGGCTATTCTTAAAATTAAAGTGAATTTGATAAAGATTCAGATTCTTCACAGAGATTCTTATTAGTGTTTTTTGGAGTAATTTTGTTATAGTCTTTTTTTTGTATTTGAAGTCCATTTAAATATGTACATTATGATTTTCAGTTATTTAAATTATTAATATTAATATTAATAAAATATTTTTAAATGATTTGTTCAGTTGTTTTTATTCATTTTTTGATTTGTTAATTACAGACTAATTTTCATTTGTGTTTTTGAAGTGACTTACTTTTGTTACTACAAATTATTTAGTTTTTTTTTTTAAAGGAGGACTTTTTGGAATTTTCAGATTTAAGAAAATATTGTTTTATTATCTCCAGTGGTGGAAAGAGTACTGAAAAATCATACTCAGGTAAAAGTACCATTACTTGCCTAAAAATGTAGTGCAAGTAGAGTAAAAGTATCTGCTGTAAATATTACTCAAAGTATAAGTACAAAGTAGCCCTTTTAAAAGTACTCAAGAGTAGTGAGTAGTGAGTATTACGCTGTCAAAAGCTAAAGTGTAACCGTAACATTCTGTAGTGCATTTAGTTATTTACACAATTAGTTACACAATGTCATAAGACGTTAATATTAGGTTAGATTTAGATTGTGATGTTAGGTGACCAAAATTCAGTGTCTAGCCATGCAGCGTCTCAGGACAAAGTTATTTTAATGTCCAATAACGACGTCAAATGATGTTGATATTTGGTTGATTTTAGGTTGTGTTAGAAAGTGACCAAAATTCAACGTTGACCCACATCTTAAACCAACGTCATATTGACGTCAAATACTGATGTTTATTTGTCAGGTATGGCAACTGAAATCCAACATCTGATAGACTTCATAGTGGTAACGTCCACACAACGTCAAGCTGTAACATCATTAGACATTGATATTAGGTTGGATGTTGGACATTGACGTTAGCCTGGTGTTGAGTTCTGACGTCAACCTGATTTTCATTTCCAAACAAAATGCAACATCCCCACGACATTGGGGTATAACCTCAAACTGACGTCATGTTGATGACTTGTGCCTGCTGGGTGTTTAAGGCCATTTCGTCATCATACAGCAAACATCCATTATCTTCTCATCAGTGACATGCATCTAAACAGTCTCTGGGTCATTTTGTACATCTTGTTGGACACTTTTAATGCTTCCAAACAGTTTGCTGCAATTATAAATTTTCCATGTCAGGAGGTAGTTCATTGTGATGTGATTTACCTCTTTACTTCTGTGTGCGATTTGATTGGACAGGAATCACAGGACTGATTTTTCTAATCCCCATAGACAAGAAAAAATTAAGTATCTGTTTTTTTATGCACATTTTCAAAATGTATGCGCATCTTGCTGTTTCTATCAACCGGTTTTTATGTGCATATCCAAAATGCACATAAA
The DNA here is from genome assembly GCA_903798195.1 of Danio kyathit. NCBI lineage: Eukaryota > Metazoa > Chordata > Actinopteri > Cypriniformes > Danionidae > Danio > Danio kyathit. The sequence continues at coordinate 47,642,062 of LR812531.1, forward strand.
AATTGTTGGATGGAAACACAGCTACATTATGATTTCGAGATTACAACATTTCCTACATTTCTTCCCAAATGTCTTGTTGAGCATTAAAGCGATCGTTCACCCAAAAATATTAAAGTATACCATCATACTCATTACTCTCCCTCTACTTGTTTCCAATCTGTTTGAATTGAACACAGAGGAAGATATACTGAAGAATGTTGGAGGAAGAAAACAACCATCGACTTTCATAATATTTTTTTGTTTAACTTTATACTATAGATATTAATGACTGCTTTACCTCCAAAGATTCTTCAGAATATCTTCATTTGTGTTCAGCAGAAGTAATAAGCTTAAGTTTTGATTTAAGCTTAAGGTAAATAATGAGGAAGTGTACATATTTTGGTGAACTATCCCTTATCTCGACTATCCCTATGAAGCACTAATAGATATTAATGTTGTTTAAACTGAACTCAGGATTAATTGTGCCTCTAATTAATTTAACTATGTAGACATGTTATTTTCCCTGTGATATTTACAGTTGCGGTCTGTTTTTATTTCAGATGGTAAGGTGGAAGTGACTAAAGAAGGACTGAAGCTGTGCACCATGGGACCAGGAAAAGTGTTCGGAGAGCTCGCCATCCTTTATAACTGCACCAGAACGGCCACTGTGAGAAGTGAGTACACACCAAACCCCCATTCCCCCCTCACATCACACACACACACACACACACACACACACACACAAACACACACACACACACACACACACACACACACACACACACACACACACACACACACACACACTCATTGCCGACATAAATAAAGGAAAATTCTGGACCCTCAACATACACAGATTAGCACAGCTTGATTTGTTTTAGGCCACATTTCTCGATCTGCCACTGTAGGATTATAATGCTCAGTATGACTGAAGGCAACCAATCGCTCCATCTGTGATGATAATCTGTGGTTTTATCAATAGACAGGAGGCCAGACTGAGAGAGATATGTGGGCTGAATTAATATTTGAGGTAAAAAAATGAGTAGAAAGTTGTGTTTGGAGGTTCTAGGATAAGTGTGTGTAATTTCAACAAATTCCCTACAGTACTGTGACCTTTAACATAATTTTAAGAAAGACTTGTTTGAGGTTTTAAAGGTAATTCATGCTCTGCTGAAAGCAATTTGTTATTTCTAATAAGTCTCCTTTTAATATTGGATGGATGAACTGTGAGGAGAATAATGACACCTCATTGTACCCAGTTTAAAAAAGAAATCGCTACTGATAGTTTAACAGAAGCAGGGCTTAATTTGTGCCTGAACAAGCCGGATCCGGCACCTCTGAAATCTGATCCGGCACCTTATTTTACCGATCCTTGTCCTCATACGCACCCCGCCCCACTCTTCTGCTCTTCTTTTTCTTATACAACTCCCTGACCTCCTTTACTTTCGTCAGCAACAATCCCTCCCCCTTCTTTACTGTGGTCTGCGACACCTCCTCCTCCTCTGGTAACATGCCACATCCGTTACCCCCATCTGTTTCGGGACCTCGCAATTTACATATTAAGCACTGACCAGAATTTATAATTCATGCAATCATCATGTACACTATAGCTGTGCGATTTGGGGAAAATATCTAATTGTGATTTTTTTTGACAGATATTGCAACTGCAATTTGATTTGCGATTTAATTTTGTAGTCAAGCTTCAGCTCAATAATCTGTAAGCCGTGGCAACAATTCTGCGACAGCTCTTAAAAACTACCTGTTTTTGTTCGGTGTCTGTGACTTTGAAACCAAAATATTCCCATATTACCGACATGCAGTTTTTCTTTGATATTAATTCATCTAGTAATGCTTTTGAAGCAGCAGACGGCATCATCCCTCTTGTCCGTGCTTTCCTGATTGTTTTCTTTTTTTTTTTTATTGTGGGCTTTCCGCATAGTTCGATGCGCTATTCTGGGGTGCGTTTCCCAAACAACGACGTAACTCGCGGCTGAACTATCATAGTGCGATGCATCGTTTGGCAAAAGAACTATGTAGTGACGAGTGTTTCCCAAAACCCGTAGTTTCTCTGTCGCAGATCCATCGCTTGAACTATGTTAGTTATGACGCAAAACGCCCATTTTGATGCTCTAAACGGGGTGGAGTAACTTCTTCAGAGAAGAACCCCATCATTTCTTTGTGCAAATTATATTGTTTTACACAAACACGCATTTCAAATAAAATCCAATATTAGTTTTGGTAAAAACATGCACTCGTTTTACATATTATTTAAAATATAAGTAAATAGAGCATATAGGGCCTGTGTTTGCTTTACTAATATTATTGAGAAGTTGAACATTACATACTCTATTCTAAAACATAAAATCACTTACAAAAGCTAACACTATTTTAGTATCATATATAAATAATATATATAAATAAATAATAAGGCGATTTATTATAAATATATTTACTTTAATAATAATATTAATGATGATGATGATGATGATGATTATTATTATTATTATTATTATTATTATCATTATTATTATTTAGGATATTTTTTACTTATTAAAAAAAATACAATTTCACATGCAAACCACAGCAGAAAGTTCTAACCAACAGACCCATGTCATATACAGCAGAGAAACTTAATAAATAACCCACTATAAAATAAAAGAATTAACGTATGCTATGTTTTTTTATTTTCACAAGCTTTGGAGACGTACTGTAACATAATTTGCGCTTTTAAATATACCTATAGCTTTCGCCATGAGGCTGTGTTCAAAATGATATCAATGTTTTCAAAGTGCACTGCGAAGGGAGCACAATTGTAAACATGAAGATCGCTAAAACTGAACTGTAAAAATACTTTGAAAGCAAATTACACCTAAGAGAGATTAACTTAATGCTTTTTTATTTTTAATAATTCCAGCTTTGAATGTTAGAATGTTCTAAATGAATAGGGCATAGGGGGGATAAGTGGGAATAGAACACAGCCAGGAACTATGTTTCTAACTACAGCTCCAGAGGTGTCGTTTCAAGAGCTCAAGTTTGCGATGCAGTTTGCGAATGTTCGTTGGAGCAATGGATTTGGGAAACAGCGAATCAACGAACTATGTTTGTAACGACAGAACTTGCGACCTTAGTTGGCTAACGATGGTTTTGGGAAACGCACCCCTGATTGGGTGAGTGTGCTCACTCAATTGGCTAGTAAGACGGTCAAACACAGACAGCAGTCATGCATTTGCTCTGGACGAGGGAAATTAAATAGTACATATACTGTATATTTCATATCGTAGCCTCTTGCGATTAACTAATCGCAACATTTCAAATTGCAATTGCGTTTCGATTTCGATTAATTGCACAGCCCTAATGTACACTGTAAAAAAATATCTGTTAATTAACCATTTCCAGATTTTGTGATTCACAAGTGTTTTTATTTATTTATTTATGGATGTGAATTGCATTATGGGTCTTTTATCTCTGCTCTGTTGACTTTTTATGTTGAAAATTCAACTCAATTCAAGTGACATTTAATAGTTTGAAATAATATAATGTGTAAGAAATAATGTATAGAGAAATAAGGGGCTGTTTACATATCGTGTTTTTGCAGGTGCAGGTTTGTTATTTCCAATGGAGGCGAGTGGCTTGCGCACGCATATTGGGAGCAAATGCGCACGCGGCGCGTAAGCAGCGTGACATGACCACGCTTTCCAGGTGCACCAAGTTAAAAACATCTCAACTTTTCAGAATGCCGTGAGAGCACCTCGAGTCACTTGACAAAAGCTGACCGATCAGCTTTATACTTTGTACACATTTTTTTTCCCTCTCTGAGAAAATGGTTGATGGTCACCTAGCAAGGACAAAGGAGCGCAACGCGTGTTGAAAATTGTGAAAGAAGCCATGTGCTTTTAGAAGCGATATGTGAACGGCCCCTAAGTCTATAAAATAACAGTATATATCCATTTAAAGTATTAAAAATGTTAATAAAAGTCACTTTTTTTGAACTTTTCAAGGTTAGAAGTTGTTGGAAGAAAGCTCAAGGTCCCAAAATCAAATTCAAAAGTATAAATAAATGGGTAAAATTTAAATAAAAACATGAATCACAAAATACAGAAAACTGCTCATTTATGGATATTGTTTAACAGTGCAGACTTGGAAAAAGGTGGATAACTTGCCTTTCTTCCTCCTTAACTCTTACATACTCTCATTAGGCTTTTCCACATTTATAAAAAGCCCCAAGCTGCTTTAAAATCAAGATCCGGTTGTTTAATTAGCAGCCAGTTTACACAGACATAATTAATATCCGTAATTCTTGTTTTTCCCCATTTAACCAGATCATCTTGTATGCACAGGCTTGTGTGCAGACCTTTCTCTCATTTATTATTCCATTCTTCTCCTCATTCTTCTCTTCTGTCAGAATCATTGTTCTCCTTCATGCATATTCTCCTTGACTTGGCTCTGTTTCTCCATCCTCCGGCTGTGTTTGTGGCATTCCTGTGCTTCTCTGTCCCTGCTTTTCTGGATAGTGTCTGGGAAAGGAAGTGAGCTGGACTGGGCTTAAGGGACATGCATGTGTCTGATCTCTCCATGCACGGCCAAATGCGACACATGTCCCATGTGCCTCACTGCCACCAGCAAACTGAACTTTAATTGCACTCAGAAGAGAGTCCGGGTGATGTTTAGTTCAGTCATTTTCACTTCAGTTCAGTTTGTGTCAGATTAAAGGAATATTCATCATTTTAAGCATCTGTCGCATGTTGTTGATTACCACAGCACAGCAGTCTTTTCATCAGTTTTCTTAAAGAGCGCCAATTATGGGTTTTTGAAAATGACCTTCCATGCAGTGTGTAACACAGCCCTAAGTGAAGTGAAATATCCAGCTAAGGCTTAAATCTGAAAGTGCGGCGTGTTAAAAACTATTGATTCATCTATAAAATAGTTGACTCATAGTGGTTCGAATGAATCGCTGCGGTAATGAGCCTTTAGCCGTGCCAGCCGGACGTCAATACAAGCCCCGGCCATTTGTTGTGCACGCAGACCCGGGAAAATTGAAACCCGGGCCACAAACACTGTAGAAAGAAAAAAAAAAAGGACAAACACTGTATCAGATCCTGTTTGAATCATGTCGTGAAGACGCTGTGCTCTGAAGTGTGAGGGAAAAATTGTTTTATTTTCTCTACCCAAAGATGAGGCTGTGAAGAGTCAGTGGTTGAAGTTTATTTTTGCAAAAATGCCTGAGCATTACAGCCCCAGCCTTGAGCTGTGTTCGTGTAATTTTTCTGACAAGTGCTTCAGCAATCTACACACTTACAACGGGGGATTCATCAGCCGTTTGTTAAAGGAAGCATAAGAAAAGACCATTGATGTATGGGACTTTGTCAGAGCTTGACAGAAACATTACAGTACACGGTTCATGGACCAGTTTCTTCCTCCATTTCACAAGTGTAAGTAAGTGTGATTAAAATGGTTGCCGCCTTGTTTTCTCTAGCTTGCAAATTATGTATTTGATTGTGTTTTGTTTCTTGTAACCACTCCACACGGCTTGTACTGTATCTGGTTAACTCTTTGAATTCTCATATCGCGTCTAAAACCAAGTTTAAAACGTGATGCGTGACCCTTTGTTTATGGATTTAAACGCGTTTGTGATCTCGCAATCCACTGCTGTTTGTCGTTGTTATGACCACCATCAGCTGTTCCTACACACATGCGGTGGTCAAGTTTCAAAATAGTTCAGCTTTTGCTGCTGTGTGGATTAATACTGAATGTGTGTGACTGTTTTTACTTATGGTTAAGAATAGAGCAATATGCTGGTGTTAAACTGCATTGCTTTAGTGCACTCTTGCATTGGGTTCACACATATACTCTGCACTGTGACTACTTCAACAATGTTGATAAGCAGTGGTGGGCATTTCTCTCTGACTCTTACCCTCACGCTAAGGATAAAATAAATAAATAAATGACTGAATGAATCATATTGGAGTTGTTGGGATAATTAGGTAAAAATAAATGCATATTATAAGACAATGAAAGTGTTTTTTGACATTGCATACATATCAGCCTGTTGTTGGAGACCCCCAAAACCAAAATATGACCTTTTTTAATGCATAATAGGGGCTCTTTAATTTTTGTGGAAGCATAATGTGAACTTTAGATAAGCGTGCATATGCAATTACAATAATGTTTTGCAAAAAGCTGTGCATTTTGTTTCATCTTTATTTGTGCTTCTTTTAGCTTCTGTAATATAGAGGAAATGGCCACTTAAAAAAATCTAGTTTTAACTACTAGTAATTCTTATTTACTGGATTTATTTGGTATTGGTCTGATTAAAATGTTACTGTTACTGATGTATTCTATAAAGTTCTGATGAATGTTTTCCAAATTTCAATTAAAAACATTCTCATTTAGAATATTTTTGTTTTCAATATTGACAATTGGTCAGGGGAGGCGCGGGGGAGTAGTGGGTAGCGCTGTCGCCTCACAGCAAGAAGGTCGCTGGTTCGAGACTCGGCTGGGTCAGTTGGTATTTCTGTGTGGAGTTTGAATGTTCTCCCCATGTTCCTGTTTCCCCCATAAGTCCAAAGACATGCACTATAGGTGAATTGGGCTAAATTGTCCGTAGTGTGTGTGTGAATAAGAGTGTATGGATGTTTCCCAGTGATGGGTTGCAGCCGAAAGGGCATCCGCTGCGTAAAACATATGCTGGATAAGTTGGCGGTTCATTCCGCATTCCCTTGATTAAAAAAGGGACTAAGCCGAAAAGAAAATAAATGAATGAACAATTGGTCAACAGAAGAATAACAAATAATAAACTTTTTTTGTCATTGAAAATTAGGGTTATAGCACCAAATAAAACACGGGTGAATTATGTTGTACACAATGAATATAAACAGGTCTGAAAATATGTTTTTGTTATTTAATTTAATTTATCATTTTAAATTTAGAAGATGTTTTGTCTGTATTTTACAGAATAAAAAAAATCCACAGAGACAATTCAGTGTGTATAATAACAGATTAATTATAAGTAAAATATATTAAGTACAGTACAATTAGTCAAATACATAACAAAATCATAAATTTAGATAAACTTCTCAATTCAGACTCAGAAATTTCTTATTTTTTTCCATGCTGCAGACACAATAATTATAATTTCACACAATATCCACATGCATACACTCAAAAAAGGATGTTTGCATTTTGTTTAAACTACTTATTTAAAATGAGCTGAAACAACACAACTCTTGAGTTTGTTTGGGGGACAACTTAATTGTTTTACATTCAATCTATTTCAATTTGTAAAAACTAATAAGTTAACTTAATTTCTTAATGTTGCCCCAACACAAATAGATTGTGTTGAACCCAGTGTACCAGATAGAGATGTGACTTAACTTCATAAGGCAGTGTTTCCACACCAATGCAACCATAACCAATAGGTCATACATCTAGATATGTTTTTTCCCCATCTCAAAAGGTTGATTTAGACAACTTCACATCTCAAAATGGAGACAATTTAATGAAAATGCAAGCTTTAACTCTGGCTAGAAATTTAGTTCATAAACTTCCATTGTAAGTGCATGTAGTGAAGGTTTGTTTTAACCTACTGTAAGAGACAAGCCAATTTCCTTTTTTTGTGGTAACTAACATCATGGTATGACAGAGTTTAAAGTGCCTCTACTATGCGTTTTCTCATAAATTCTGCAATGTTTCAAGGATAAGTTATTATCTATCAATAGAAGGAATATATCCTGAATGGCCTGAAACTAGTTGCCAGTAACTCCAGTGTTACTTCCTTATAAAACCGCATAGGTTTGCAACAAATTTGCTTAATCCAGTGTTCAGTGACTGACAACAAACAATGCCTATTTTGACTCTCCAACACTGTAGTTGTAGTTGAGGCATGAAAGAGTCTGTGTTGGTGTTGTCAGCACGTCTAGAAGAGACGCTTTCTGTGCTGTAAAAGCAGATCCACTTTGCATTCACTTCCAAACGATGACAACTCATGCTCAGATTCATACAGCAAACTGATGCCATCATTATTGTTCATATCAATATGTATAGAAGCACTGAGGAAGCCTACAGTATATAGCTAAACTTTAGGTTTGGTAACATGCTTTTGGTTCCTTACACACACTGTACAAACAAAATAGCATAATTTAACACTCATTTGAATACTAAAACGTATTTAATATTACTTGTTTAGTATGTTTTGCATTTTTTGCATTTTTGGGGGGCTTGGACAAAGAAATGCACACAAAATAATTTCTAGTGTTTTGATGAGTATCCTTGAAAACACAGTCGATTATGTTTTTTTACATTTATTATGATGACTGAAGTAATCCAAACGATGACAACTCATGCTCAGATTTATACAGCATACTGATGCCATGATTATTGTTAACATCTCTTTGTATAACAGCTCAGAGGAAGCCTATATAGCTAAAATTCATATTTGGTAACATGCTTTTGGTTTCTTACAAACACTGTAAATGGTCAGTCAATCACAACAGACTGGAGACTGGGTCATCTGACCAATTAGAGCTAAGTAGGGTCTTGGAAAGGCAGGGTTTCAAGTCTGTGTGAAATCCAAATTTGCAATGTTAATTTTGATAGCACATGTAATTCTTTAGGTGAACAATTGATCCATGCAAGTTAATCCACTGTAAAAAAAAGTGGTAATCTTCAATCAAAGTTGGACCTTTTGATTTTGCGTTTGGATTGGCGGTCCTCCTCTGCTGACATCAGTTTGATGGCTTCAACCACTATATTGTTAACCATGTCCCTTACCGTTAGTTTGCTATGAGCGAATGATGCACAAAAAAGCCCCGCCCCCTACTTAATATTTAGTTTCAGGTGGAAGTACATCAACATACTGAAATAAAAGTCTCAGCAACTTCAGTTCACCTTAGCTTTAAAAGGAGTAGCACTTAACACTGGACCTATCAGAATTCTATAACTACTAGAATTACCATAGCAGTCATATCTCATATAAGGCGTCAGATTGTCACAGCATATTTCCATTCAAAGCGTCTATTGAGATATTAAAATTAAGCCTGAATGTCTGTTGTCATATTTAATTAAGTCATCACCCTAAAAATATGATCTTTTTGGTAATAGGGCATACAAATGTATAGTTAGGCTTAGGGTTGTCACGATATTGGAATTCGATGCCAATTGGAACTTAAATTTTAAAAACGTCCATTTCCCGCTAACGTTTGAGCACTATTGAGCACATTCTTAAACAGCGCTGATTTGCCATTGTGTTCACGTGCTCTATAGAAATTACTTGACGGATGATTGGCCGTGAAGGTCATCAGTTTACCGAACTCACAGCTGTTTACTGATTGTAACCACAAATACAAGGACAGTGGGTCGTTTTAAAGCCGGGATGTATCAGTGGATCGCTCGTATGTCAGCTTATAGACAAACCAGCTGATTGACGTGACTTTAAAACGCTCCAGTGTCCCTGTATCTGTGGTAACACTCAGTTAACAGCTGTGAGTTGGGTGAACTGATGACCTTCACGGCCAATCACAGTCATTTCTGTTGAGCATGTGAACACGATGGCAAATGAGCGGTGTTCAAGAAACGTGTTCCACAGCACTCAAATGTTAACAGGAAATGGATGATTTTAAATTTTTAGTATCGATTAGTACAGAATTCCAGTTCCGTGACAACACTACATGTTAGACCACCCGTGAATGTCCTTGACTCACTTTCATTTTACTTTCTCAAGCAAGGGAGATTTTTCAACTCTGGCTCTGGAGTCCGCGAAATACGTCCTGGGAGGTGCATATTTTTGCAGTTTTTGTTTTCGCGAATCCACGAGAAGCCACTGTGTGCGCTTTTTCGTATCTCAAATGTCTCTTGTGAGTGCTGTTCGCGCCTGCGCTGTTCTCGCGTAAACTCACCAGAGGCCGCTGTCGAGACCGACCGTCTGTCTGTCTGACTGAATGATTGACTGGGCGACCGGCCAATCGACTGACCCACCCTCCTGCTTCCCTAAACCCAACCAATTTTACCGATTGACCCGCCCACCCACATACTTCCCTAAACCCAACCAACGGTTTACAAAAGCCGTCCAGAAAAAGAAAAGCCCTCGTCTGATTTTTACCACGTTTTTGGATTTTACCACACTCTCAGCCTGTTATTCACTCGTTCATTTTATTTTTTTGGATTCTGTTTTTGTCTTACCTGATTTCTGGAACCGCTCTTCCCCGGACTCGAACCCGGTCGTCGTCGTGGTCAACTCCTCTCTGCGTCTCAAGTCCACCAAGGTACATGACGAGCTAACTGGACAAACTGGTTGTGGCGGGAAAGCCCTCCACACGGAGGTAAGCAGTCAGCTGGTAAGCGCCAAAAGGAACGGCGTCATATCGCCCCATAGTGTTCACTTAAAAAATGAAATGCAGCCATACGTACCTCTGGCTACATAATTCGCGGTCTCCAGAAACGTCCACGGGACTACGTTTTCAGAATGAGCCTGGGTTGAGATTTTTTTTGCGGCACTAAATATGCTGTTTTGAAAGATATCTGAAGTGAAGTTATGTTTTTGCCAACAGAAAGTTGTTTTTTATAAATGTTTTATAAATGTTTTTGATAACAGGAAGTTGCTACGCAACAGTGTCACACATATTTAAAACTGTAGTTAAAAAAATAGAATATAATCAGAAATAAAAATTAAAATTAAATTAAAAATTAAAAACAGAAATAGTCAGAACTCTTTTCAATCATTCATTTTCTTTCGGCTTAGTCCCTTATTTATCAGGGGTCACCACAGTGGAATGAACTGCCAACTATTCCGACATGTGTGGGAAACACCCATACACATTGACACATGCACTCATACGCTATGACCAATTTAGTTTATCCAATTCACTTACAGTATAGTGCATGTCTTTGGACTGTGGGGGAAACCAGAACACCTGGAGGAAACCCACGCAATTACAGGGAGAACATGCCGGAATTCAAACAAGCGGCCTTCTTGCTGTGAGGCAACGGTGCTAACCACTGAGCCATTGTGCCGCACTCAGAATTCTTTTGTGTTTTATTTTCAATAAAATTACAATGTTAGAAGGAAATATACACATGTTTAGTAAAAGTCAGGGAATTATAGATATGTGTGTTTTATTTAAATTATTAAATTGCAAAAATTAAAAATGGTCAAATGACCTACTTGGTAGTTCTAGTGTTAAAGGGATAGTTCACACAAAAATTAAAACTCTGTCATCATTTACTCAAACCTATTTGATTGTCTTTCAAATGAAGATATTTAGAGGAATGTTGGTAGCTAGCACCCATTGACTTCCATAGTATTTATTCCTACTATGGAAATCAATGGGGTAACCAGCATTCTTCAAAATATCTTCTTTTGTGTTCAACATAACAAAAAATCTCATAAATGTTTAAAACCACATAACCAATTAAAATTCAGAATGTTACTTCCCTAGGATTGTTTGTGCTATACAGACACGAGTGACAGCTTAAATTGCAGGGTTTGTTCAGGAGAGCTGTGCTATTTCTTTTCTAAGTGATCGATTTTCAAACCTGCAACAACACATTTTTACAGAGGCAGCTACCGCTTTTCCCAAGAAAAAGTTAAATATACAGGTATTTGTATTCTCATCCGAGTGTTTGCATAGCAGCACGTGCAGTTATTCATCACTCTCTCTCTCTCTCTCTCTCCCTCCTGTCTCTTTCTTTCAACATGCACCTTTTGTTGTAGTTGCTTCCCAGTTGTGTCTGCATGTAAATGAGACTTCAGGAGAAGCCGTGGCTTAGTGTATTAGAATTCACAGGGGAAACAGCACCGATATGTCAGCGCTTAAAGTGGTTTTGACCTGCTGTGGTCTTACCCACCCTACAGCTGCCCTGTCCTTTCACAGCTGTAAACAACAGAGAGAGAGAGAGAGAGATCAGGCCCAGCGCTTCACAGGACATGCAGGATGGAGGCCCTTTATCACAGTGCTCTGATGTAATTACTGAGCACAAGTGAATACTTAACCGATATTATGAGAGAAACATTGTCAGAGCAAGCACATTATAAGACAACATTGTTAAAAGCAAACCTTTAACGTTGATATTCCAGTTTGTTGATTTGCAGAATATTAAGAGTTTAGCAGATCTTTGTTGATCAGTGATTCGTAACTATGTCAAAACTTAGTGAAAGTTGAAACATTACGGCATAATTTTTCATATAATAGAACGTCATTTAACACTTATTTGAATACTAAAATGTATTTATTATTATTTATTTAGTATTTATTTTATCTTTTGCATTTGCTTTTGGCCAAGCCATTTGGGCGGCTTGGACAGACAAATGCACACTAAATAAGTTTTAATGTCTTGATGAGAATTAGGATTACCACTTTTAATACAAAAACATAAGGGACGCATACTGCAGCGGGGGCCACATCCCCAATCACAGGCCCAATAGCATGCCAGTGGTGGTAAATTGTAACTTAAAATATGTTTTCAGGAAAGTATGAACACTTGGACATTAAAATCAACTGTCTTTTATTGAAATCTGTGTGAACAGATCAGGTGCAGTCAGTCTTTCTCTTTTACAACTCTGCAGCACTGTTATACCTGATGTTATATTTAATAGTGTGGTACACTTGTGTTAACTCGGCTGCTGTAACCTAGAGGAGAGGAGAAAATACTAATCAACCTAATTTTAAAGAGTAGTATTGATAACAGATTTTGGCTAAAATATTTGTCATTATTTGCAGTAACACCTATCCAAACATGTAAACAGCACATACATAAACTAGCTACAAACATTAGCTAATAAAGTTTTCATATAGTCTATTTTTAATTTAAAAATATGGAAAGTTGCAATTTACTAGTTTATTTTCTTTACATGTGCATTATGTTGTTTATTAATGTAATAAATGAAATGTTTCATGTAATAAATTAATGCTTACGTGTCTGACTTAATCATAATATTACATTGGAATGTGATCCACTTACATTGTATTTACAGATTTTTTACAAATTACAATTTGTGACCCAGTGTGTGAAAACCAGGCCAAATCCAATTCTGAGATAAAGTTTGATTGTAGCCATTCATTTCACTGTGATTTCAGTTGTTGATATGGTTTTACTCAGTTAATATTAAATAAATAAATTTTATTATTTTCACAGACTGTTCCTTATTTCATCTAAAAAACAGTCAATTACAAAAAAAAAAAAAAAAAGACTCCAGCTAGATTTTCACAGACTGGGTCACTCATTGCCATGTCTGCTTCGGGAGAGACTTGGGGTATGAAGAACTGTCTGACTGTGCATTGATTTTTGTGAGCTCTGTCATTGCGTGAATGCTCTCCACCAAATCGTGCAGTTGGCTTGATAACAATTCCTACCACTCTGCAGCCAGGTATTTGTTTACTCCCACTCCCACTGCAGCTGCTTGCGTATAAACTCTGAAACTTTAAGACGCGGGGGGTTACATGGAGAAGCATATGCCATTACGCTACTCTCAAGACTTGACAGACTCTGCTTAAAAGACACGCCCTCCTCACTGGACAAAGACCAGTCAAACTAACGATGACATCAATTATTACCCAATCAAAAGTAGGAAATAAGGCATCTTCATAAAATGCCTGTGGAATGATTTGCATGAAAATCTACTTTTAAAAAAATGAAAAAAATAAAAATAAAATACGCGACAAAACCCGTCCCGTATTGCTTCAAAACGGGACGCGCAATTTCATTCTCAAATACGGGACAATACTGTATTTTAAGGGATGGGTGGCAGCCCTAATGAGAATTCTCAAAAATGCAGTTGGCTATGTCTTTTACATTAATTATAAAGACTGGAGTAATGATGTTCAAAATTTTGCTTTGCCATGATTTGTTTAAATATAACAATTTGGTCTCACTTTATTTTTAATGTACAATTTATGCTATTAACAAACCTTTAGCTAAGACAAACCTTTAGCTTTAATTTAGCAAAATAAACTAACTAAGTAGCTGCTTATTAATAGTTAGAAAGGTAATAGTTGGGTTTAGGTATTAGAAGGATTAGGTAGAATAAATTCATACTTTATAAGTGCTATTAAACTGTTAATATCTTAATAATTGGCAGGTAATAAGCCAGTAGTAAATGGTGTTAGGGTTGGGCGATGTCGACCAATTTGGCATTGTACGATGTCTAACGTGAAACATTGCGATGGACGATGGCATCGTCATCAAAGGGGGAGGTGAATTAATTATTTGTAGCCTACTGTTTCAACTACCTGACCAGCATAGTCTTTGTTTTACCCATAACCAAATCATAAATAAATAAAGATAAGTTACACACAAATTACCACCTGTCAATCACTTTTTCCGCAGGACTCTGGCATGAATAGGCAGAGTGATCTGTGTCATTATAATGGTGCCGACAAACTTAGTTGGTAAAAAAGGTGCACAACCAACAGCAACCAACCAACAGTAGCTGAGGTTTTCACTAAAATGACTAAGTACAAGCGTGAAAGCGAAAGATTGAAGCCGTGTACTGATGCTGTGACATTACCTGATAGATTCAAAAGACAGAAGAGTCGTTAGATAGAGACATCTAAAATGTTTTCTTCTAAATCTTTTCATCTAAAATGTGCAATGAAATATAGCCGGAGCAATGAAATGTGTGTGCTTAAGTTTTCCAAAAATGTAGGCTGAGGCACATATTGGTTTTACAAAAATGTAGGCTAAAGAGAGTATTGACAAAAACACATTCACACACTATTATTACAGCATCCTGAAGGACTAGAAAATGATAGCAGCTTTTGTTCCACACTGTTACGTGGGTCATTTCTCCCCAGCCTTTTACTCTCTAACCCAGGGGTGTCAAACTCAGTTCCTGGAGAGGAGAGCCGTAAACCTGCATTTTTGCAGTCAAAACAAACACTACTTTCTACATAATTTGACTTTTTTCTAGGTAAAATTAATTCAATTTAATTCACCTTTATTTCTATAGCGCTTTTACAATGTAGATTGTGTCAAAGCAGCTTCACATAGAAGATTATAGTAAATTGAAACAGTGTCAGTCCAGTTTTTAGTGTTTCAGTTCAATTTTGCTCAGTTCAGTGTGGTTTAATAATCACTACTGAGAGTCCAAACAGTGAAGAGCAATTCCATCGATGCGCAGCTCTACAGATCCCGAACCATGCAAGCCAGTGGCAACAGCGGCGAGGAAAAAACTTCACCAATTGGCGAAAGTGAAGAATTTAAAAAACCTCGAGAGAAACCAGGCTCAGTTGGGCATGACCATTTCTTCAATGGCCAAACGTCATTTGCAGAGCTGCAGTCTAGGTGCTGGAGGCTGAAGATTGCTTGACATCAGCGAAGACTCTGCTGTCCCTGGAGCGTCACAGGAATCAGTCTCATGCTCTCCACTCCACCATGACCACCACAGCAGCTGCTCAGGATACGGCCTAGTCCAGGATTATGAAAACCTTGGGATCATCTCGTCGCTGGTCTTGGATCGCATCAGTGGTGTTGCATAGTCTGAGGGCCTTGGGATGAGTATCCCCAGGTGGAAATAAAGAATAAAGAGAATAATTTGCGTAGCTGCTGTTCATAGTGTATATAAACGAGATGCAAAAACCTGCGCACACTCATGCATCATACTGCTAAGTGATGCACTGAGTGTATGCTTTGCTAAAAAGATAGGTTTTTAATCTAGTTTTGAACTGCGAGAGTGTGTCTGAGCCTCGGACATTATCAGGAAGGCTATTCCAGAGTTTAGGGGCCATAAATGAGAAGGCTCGACCTCCTTTACTTGACTTTGCTATTCTAGGTACTACCAGAAGCCCTGAGTTTTGAGATCTTAAAGAGCGGGTTGGATTGTAGCGAGACAGGAGGTTGGTTAGATAAACAGGAGCTCGATTATTTAAAGCTTTATAGCTAAGAAGAAATATTGACGAAACTTAACAGGCAGCCAGTGAAAGGAGCATAAAATTGGGGTGATATGATCATATTGTCTAGACCTGGTTAGAACTCTGGCAGCTACATTTTGTACTAGCTGAAGTTTGTTAATAGAGGATGCTGGGCAGCCAGCAAACAGAGCATTACAGTAATCCAGCCTAGAAGTCATAAAAGCATGAACTAGCTTTTCTGCATCTGATATGGATAGCATACTTCGTAACTTAGCAATATTTCTCAGATGAAAGAAGGCAGTTTTTGTGACATGGGATATATGATTTTCAAAAGTTAAATTGCTGTCTAATATGACACCCAGATCTTTTATAGTAGAGCTCACGCTAACTTTGTATCCCTCTAATTGCAGGTCAAGTTGTGAGAACTGCTGTGTACAGGATTTAGGCCCAATTAGTAATAATTCTGTTTTGTCTGAGTTAAAATTAAATGTTTGTTCTTTTTCACACTAATGAAATTTACACTGACATAATTGTCAATGATTAAAGAACTATTTTCATGCAGTTCTTTTCACAATACCAAATAAATACCACAATCGTCATATATGATCATGTCTATGATCTGTAATCGAACATTTACCTTTCCCATCTATCTGGGATAGTCAGTTTGCTCAATAGCTCACTTTTTATGGTGTACTTGTGACTGAGTGCTCAGGTTCAAGTCTGGTGAAGTTCGGATCCACAAAAGTCATAAAAGAAGTATGAAATCAAGGTAAAATGTGTGGTTGTAGTACACTTTTCTCTCATGCTTTTGAAACACTATTGATTGTGTTTAGAGAAGGGGCTCGCTAGGTGATCTGTATGACAAGCCTCGCCTTCTCCTGGACGTGTGCATGGATTACATGTATCTGAAACGTACAACAAATAGACACTAAGTAATGTATTATAGATTTGCAAAAATGAAGACAGTGCCCCCCAGTGGATTTGTCATCTAAAATGTGCAATGAAATATACCCAGAGCAATAAAACTTTACATTTCGCAAATATGTAGGCTGAGGTGCATATTTCCAATATGCCTGGGCTGTTTTTTTGTGAATGGTTATTGTCTCTGATTCACATCAGCTAGAAAATGGCATTTTTACATGACAACCCCATTTGCTGCTTTTCTTGCATGGATATAAAGTGTGTTTACTTCCATTGAAGATGACTGATAATCATGATGAGGACTTGATGCGCATGCATTAGATATGTCAAACTGTGGGCCTGCAGCAGTCTGATGAAAACTCAATAAAACAGCTGGATTTTGAGTTCTGATATGGTTTTTTTGTTGTTTTCTGATTGTGGAAAACAAGCCCAGTAGCGATCAGTTTGCTTTTCTGAAGCAATTTGCTTTGGCCCCAATTTAGCAGCGAGGAACAAAAAAATATTGCAACCAAGGTTTATTTTCTGAGGCATTTACTGTGAAGCCATCCAACTGAGATTTAAACATTGGAGCTGTTTTGTTTGCCAATAAATCCTTTACCTAATGATCCAGCAGTCCATAGCGCCATCTCAATTTACTGTCTATTGCATGTTGCACACAAAAAAGGCACAAGCTGCTTGTAAATTCACAGGTTCTAGTCTGACTAGCTGGGATCTAACAATTTTCTAGAGTCACATTTTTATTTGTTTGGAGCATGATGAATGGTTATATTGTGAATTTGCTTTTGCAATATTTATGAGCTTTGTTTTGAGGCACACAAATGCAATTGATTGTCTTTGCATTTTCTAACTGGTGAAAGTGGACTAGAAGGTTGTTTTCTGTGTAAATGTGCATCCTTTTTTCATTTCTTAGGTCATCATACTAATTTAATTGCAGCC
The DNA here is from genome assembly GCA_903798195.1 of Danio kyathit. NCBI lineage: Eukaryota > Metazoa > Chordata > Actinopteri > Cypriniformes > Danionidae > Danio > Danio kyathit. Next base: position 47,659,737 of record LR812531.1, read on the forward strand.
TGATTGCACTTTTACTTTCAAACTTTTCCCTACAGCTTTTGATCAATTCTCTATTTGGTCTGGGTCAAATCCTTTTTAGACAGTGTGGATTAAAATAGCATGTGCCTACTGGCCTAAATGCTTTACATGTCATATTTTGTTATTTTTATTTCTTCCTACAGTTCTTATGAAATCTTTAAAACTGACTCAAATATTAACACAAAGCAGTAAAAAAAATTGTAATATTGGGTTTTGCTGATCAATTTTAGGGTGAAAAATTATCAACATAGGCTTGCTCTAAAAACGTAGCACTATATACATTTCTGTAGATCATGAATTATGTAGCCAGAGGAAAGAATAGCTGCATTTTGTCTTTAAAACGAACGCTACGGGTGGTATGACGCCGTTCCTTTCTGCACTTACCAGCTGACCGCTTGCCTCCGTTTGGATTGCTTTTCCGCTGTTACCAGTTTGTCTGGTGGCTCGCCACGTACATCAGAGGATTTGAGACGCAGAGCGGAGTTGACCCTGACGACAGGGTTCGAGTCTGGCAAAGAACCATTCCAGAAAGCACGTAAGACAAAAACAAAAGACAAAAAATTAAATAAACATGTAAATAATAGGGTGAGAATGTGGTAAAATCTAAAAATGTGGTAAAAAAATCTGGCTGCTACCAGGGCTTCTTTTTCTGGATTGCTTTTGAAAACATTTTCGGTTGGGTTTAGGAAAGTGGGTGGGCACTGGTGAATCGGTGCTTTTAAAGCACTATTGGTTGGGTTTAGGGAAGGAGGAGGGTGGGTCAGTCGATCGGTCAGTCAGTTAGTTGACAGCAACCTCTGGTGGATTGACGCAAGAACAGCAGGTGCAAATGGCACTCGCGAGAGAAATTTGAGATCTAAAAAAGCGTACACAGTGGCCTCTGGTGGTTCGAGAAAAAAAAAACTGCAAAAAAAATGTATCTCCTGGGACATATTTGGCACTCTCCAAAAATGTATATAGGGGTACGTAATAAGAATGAGCCTGGGTTGAAAATTATACAATGTTGTACAATGACTTGCCTTATTACCCTAACTTGCCTAATCATCCTAATTAACCTAGTTAAGCCTTTAAATGTCACTTTAAGCTGTACAAAAGTTTCTTGAAAAATATCTAGTCAAATATTATTTACTGTCATCATGGCAAAGATAAAATAAATCAGTTATTAGAGATGAGTTATTAAAACTATTATGTTTAGAAATGTGTTGAAAAAAATCTTCTCTCCATTAAACAGAAATTGGGGAAAAAATATACAGTGGGCTAATAATTCAGGAGAGCTAATATTTCTGACTTCAACTGTATATTTCAGCCTGTTGGCAAGGAAATATTTCTCATTTTCATTTAGATTGACTTAATCTACTAAAAATAACTAAAGAAAAAAATTAATTGCCACATTGCATGACATGACATGTTTTTTTTCTTGCAGTTCTAATTGCTGGTTATGAAGGTCACAAGATCAACAGTTTTTATTAATGATGAATGCATGTATAGCTTTTACTACTTGTCATGAATTTGTCATTGATGGTATTGAAACAGATCTGTTCAGTCTTACACTGTGCCCTTGAGTTGAGTCTTACACTGTGCCCTTGAGTTGACTAGCTTATACTTTCTGCTTGCAGCTATATTTAATCATCCTCTTTAGTTATGAAAGAGAACAGAGTTTGGGATATTAATAGTACACAATATTTTTTCAGAGGCCAAAAATAAAAAAGCAGCCTTTAATGTGTTCACCTGCCTGTCTTTCTGTTTTTAAGCTTTTGTTATACTCGCCGACTCACTTTCATTTCCAGATTTAGACACCATCTATTTGTTTTTCTTCTCATCGTTGAAATGAGTTCAACACACAACACTCTGGTCTTTGAGAATAGAAAGGGTGTAAAAGTGATGGCACAATATCTCCAGAGAAAGAGCAGAAATGGAAATCTCTGTTTCCTGGATACTGCTGTTTATATAAGTTGCAGCGCATCCATGTTTTCAGTTGCATTCACTCTCTCTGTCTCTCTCTTTCTGAGTTTTTTTTTTTTTTTACATTGTCTGTCATCCTTTAGGGATGATTCACTGAGGCAGAAAGCACTTGAGGAACACATGCTGCTAAAAGCATGAAACCTGTGTGGCTCCATCATGCAGTGTTGAACGAACAAAGGTCTTTTCTGGACCATAAGACCAAGCTTTCTGGATATTCTGGATAATTCCATCTATTTCTTTTTCATTATCTGAAATTAATTAGTTTAAAAAACTTCATTAGATTAGATTTTTTTAGCATCATTTTTTTAAAGGGTGGGTGTGCAAATCTGAGAAACAGGAGAGACACAAGAGAGGAATGCTCCTCACCACTGTCAGTCATTTAGCATACAAATCTAACACCTTGCACTTCAGGAAATGTGTAATATTTTTAATCCAGGTTGTGATGTGATATGTGAGTGTCGGAAGATGTTTGCCAAAATGCAACAGTTTGCAGCAGATTTAAATCAGCATCCTCAGTAACTAGCACTTAATATGTGTTGAATTTTCTCAGAAATGGATAAGCATGATGTTTATTATGTACAAACCAGATAGCCAAATGGGAAAATGGGGAAAACATCTGAGGAGAAAAAAAAGTGGAATCCTGCCATAAAACACACATATTCTCTGGATAAAGTGATATGTTACAAAATTTGGAAAGTTTTGGGCTTTGTCTTCATCTTTGTCTTCTTCTGTTTCTTTTTCTGCTTCTTTTTTTCTTCTGCAACTTTTTCTTCTGTTTTTTACATTTTTTTCTGCTTCTGTTTATTTTCCTTCTGCTGCTTTTTCTTTTTCTTCTGCTTCTTCACCTTGAAATTATTATATTCCTGTTCCAATGGCCAGCCAAAACCATACATTTTTACAGCAACAAATTTGCCAGGATGGTCCATAGGTGGTGCTATATCAAGTACGTTTAATAAATTACAATCAAAAAAAAATTTTTTTTTTCAAATATTCCCATATTTAAGCTTTAAAAAAAGTGTCATCTTGGATTTTGCATAAATCTACTTCCTTTTTATAAGGCTACTTTTTTTTCCGAACTTCTCCTAAAGAATTTGACAGCAGGCATCATTGGTAATTGGGTGAAAATAGAAAGGTAATCCCACAATAAAAATTGTTTATGGTAGACAAATGTTTGGGTTTTAATTTCCATTGAGTCAACACAATGTCAACACAGTTTGATGTCTTTTCAACATCAGTAACCCAATGGGCTGTGTTTGGATGATTGCCACTTGCCACTATATTTAAATTTTAAGTCCTTTGTAAATGAAAAAATGAAAAAAAATAAATATCAAATGAAAAAAATTATAGAATTTAAAAATTGAAGGAACATACGGCTGGAAGGGCATCCGCTGCGTAAATCGTATGCTGTAACAGTCGGTGGTTCTATCCGCTGTGGCAACCTCTGAAATAGAGACTAAGCTGAAGGAAAATGAATGAATTAGCCAGAATAGTCCATAGATGGTGCTATAATAATATTTAACATGTTTGCTTATTTCTCCACAACCACACAAGTTACAGAAAAAAAAATCTTTTTTTCCAAATATTCCTAGAGTGAAGCTTTAAAAAAAGAGAAAGAGTCATTTTGGATTTTTTTTCTCATGCATAAATCCACCATTTTTGTAAGACTTTTTAAAAACTGTAGAGCAAGCATCATTGGTAATTGGGTGAAAATAGAAAGGTAATCCCACACTGAAAATAGTTAGCCAAATGTTTGGCTTTCAACTTACATTGAGTCAACACTATGTCAACGTCAATGTTGATGTCAATTTGATGTCTTTTCAACATCACTTGCCCAAATGGCCTGTGTTTGGACTCAGACAATTGCCGCTTGCTTCTATATTTAACATTTAAGTCTTAGTCCAGAAAATTTGTATAAAGTAAATGTCAAATTAAAAATATGTATAATTTAAATTGAAGGAAAATACAACAGAATTTTAGGAAAAAATTAATACATTTCTATAGAAACCTAGTTGATATTTTATTATGTTTGATGTATTTGGAATCATTCATTAATTCCTTTTCTTTTGGCTTAGTCCCTTTATTTATCAGGGGTCGCCACAGCAGAATGAACCGCCAACTATTCCAGCATATGTTTTACGCCGTTTATACCCTTCAAGCTGCAACCCAGCACTGGGAAACATCCATACACACTTATTCACACACATACACTACAGCCAATTTAGTTTATTCAATTCACCTGTAGCTTTGCACTGTGAGGGAAACCGGAGCACCTAGAGAAAACCCACACGAACATGGGGAAAACATGCAAACTCCTCACAGAAACTGACCCTAGCTGGGACTCGAACCAGCGACCTTCTTGCTGTGAGGCGACAGTGCAAACCACTGAGCCACCGTGCCACCCCATTATTATTATTATTATTATTATTATTATTATTATTATTTATATGGTAATATGTTAAAGCTAAAAGCTGCAGTGTTTTGTTTAGTTTAGGTTAAGGTTAGGGCTATGTTTTTCCACTATGCCTGTGTCCTTTGCTTGTGCATTTTTACATGGGATTGTCCTTGATTTCTCCTTAAATGAGAATGCAGTGTTTGTCACCTTTAAAATCTGCAGGTGAATGATGACTGCGTATTTGGCTTTATGGATATGAGATGAATCTGTCAGTATGGAGTTTGCTGCTGGAGAACGGGTCATGTCAGGGCAGGTTAGGCAGTGATACGCTTCCTCTCCCTCATGAATATTATGAACTGGTGTGCTATCAGAGAGCATGCTGGGACGTGTGCTGCCTCTGACCACACAGCTCTATCTCCATGTTAATTGAGAACATGGTTTTTTATCAGCACTGCTGGGAAGAGTGTTGATGGCCTGCGGGGGAAACTGTGCCGCTCAGAGCCGTCCCATATCATACATACAGATGGGCGATTTAGCGGAAGATATTTGATCATATTTACAAACATACAGTTGAAGTCAGAATTCTTGTCCCTCCTGAATTATTAGCCCCCTGTATATTTTTTCACCTGATTGACGGAGAGAAAAAATTTTCAACACATTTTTAAACGTAATAGTTTTAATAACTCATTTCTAATAACTGATTTATTTTATCTTTGCCATGATGACAGTAAATAATATTTGACTAGATATTTTAAGATACTAGTATTCAGCTTAAAGTGAGATTTAAATGCCTAACTAGATTAATTAGGCAAGTTAGGGTTATTAGGCAAGTCCATATACTGTATAACAATGGAATATTCTGAAGACAATCGAAAAATATATATTGCTTAAGGGGGCTAATAATATTGACCCTAAAATAGTTTTAAAAAAATTCAAAACTGTTTTTATTCTAGCCAAAATGAAACAAATAAGACTTTCTCTAGAAGAAAAAATATTATAGGAAATACTGTGAAAAAAAACATTGCACTGTTAAACATTATTTGGGAAATATTTGAAAAAGAAAAACAATTCAACTGCATATTAGTAGAACTGCACCCAGTTACAACTATTTATGTGATGTCTAGTTTCTGTGTGTTATATCAGCAGACATTTATTTTCAACTGAGAAATGCGTACATTAACAATTAGATGAAAATGGGCTATAACTGTAAAACAGCTTAAAATTTAAAAAGAATATTTAATTAAGTTGGTTTTTAAGTCACTTTAAAATACAGAACAAGTTGCTACAAAGGTTAATAAACAATGATAATAATAAGCAAGGAGCAATCAATGCTAAAATTCTGTAAATAGTAATAGTAAGTAGAAAACTATAATATAATATAATATAATATAATATAATATAATATAATATAATATAATATAATATAATATAATATAATATAATTGTCACAGTCTGGTGTCTTCGTTGTGTTATGTCATGTGATGTCCCTTGTGCTTGTGTTGATGTCATGTGACTCCTTTGTTCTGTTTTCCACTGTGTGTTAATGTTTATTAGTTCTGCCTGTTGTCTCACCCCTGTTTGTAATCTGTTTAATGTTCCTGTTAATGTAGTAAGTGCTTTTTGAAAATAAATACATGGTTTTTGATAACTCCTGGGTCTCGAACATCTGTGAGTGAGCCTGGTTTGTGACAATATTATTATTATTATTATTATTATTATAAGAAAAAAAAAGGGAAAATATAATTAAGAAATATTATTAACAACAACAGAAACAATAAATAATTGTTTTTGTTGTTATGAAATTATTTAGTATACCGATTGTCCCGATTATTGTTTGTTTTAATTTCTATCATGTTGTTTAACAGATACATTTTGTTTGTTGTAACAACAGCAACAACAATACTACTACTACCACTACTACTACTACTACTACTACTACTACTACTACTACTACTTCTACTACTACTACTACTAATAATAATAATAATAATAACAACATGCAAATCAATATGTAAACATTTTGAAGCTTGTTTTAGTGCATGTTGTTTAACAGGCGCTAAACATTAAATATGACTTTTATGTGAATAATAATAATAATAATAATAATATGATTATTGTTGTTGTTATTGTTTCAGTCTATTGAATATTATCTTGTGTTAAAATGTATTGTTTAAAAAGTTATTACTTTTTTAATAATAAAATGCATTAGGACTACTAAAAATGATAATAATAATTATAATAATAATAACAGCAATAATAATAATGACATAGCAATTATAATGATAACAATAAAAACAACAGCAATATAAAATAGCAACTATAATAATAACAGCAATACTACTACTACTACTAATAATAATAATAACAACAACAATAATAATAATATTAATAATAATAACAACAACAGTAGTAATAATAACAATAACAATAATAATAATAATAATAATAATAATAATAATAATAATAATAATAACAACAATTATTATAATATTTTTTTCTATTTTATATAGCATTTATATTTATATTATAAATTATAATTATATTATATTTATATTATATATGTGTATTTATAATATGCACACTATATTATTGAAGATTCTTTGAAGTGTTTTTTTGAAGTGTATTTTGCATCCAGTTATTGACTGCTTGGTAAATTCAATTTATTATTTATGTTACATGGAAAATCATTGTAAATGCCTCGTGAATACTCATTCCCCCAAACAGACGCCATCGGAAATGAGATCCTCACACAGGTGTAGCGATCAAAGTTTCCTCGCTTGCATTAACCAGAGTATATGTTATTACATTTTAAATGTCTATCCAGGTAAACATGGAGTAAATTCGCCATGCAGCACAAGTGATGTTTGTCTTCATGAACATATGTTGGTGGTTGTGTAGGCGGATGCTGTTAAGTTGTTGTGTGTATCTGATGAATTGTGATCTGCCACAGGGCTGAATGTCATTACGGGTGCAAACAGGAGCTGATTTTTGCGCTCGCTCTTTAATACACAGCAGAGAGTGGGAGTTTGAAACAGGAAAGAACGGCTGTTTTGAAGCACATTATGAATCTGCCAGGACTGTCTGTCTGTCTGTTTCTCATACTTCTCATTTTGTTATTCACTTTCACTCCTATTCTTTTTCTGTCCCCCCAGGCAGAAGAAGTACAGGTGTAAGATGAAAGTGTGAAGTGTTTAGCTGAGACTCGGTCAGGCACAAAACTCTTTGCAGTATATCAGGTGATATAAATGTTGGAGAGGCTTCTGTTTGTGTTTTATAGGCTGGTGAGTTTGGACCAACATAAAGTGCATCCGGAAAGTATTGTTACGGCCTTATTCCAAAATGGATTAAATTAATTGATTTCCTCAGAATTCTGCACACAATACCCCATAATGACAATGTGAAAAAAGATTTAGGTACATTTTGTTTCCACTGATCATACTTGAGATGTTTCAGCAGCCTAATTGGAGTTCACCTGTGGTAAATTCAGCTGATTGGACAATATTTGAAAAGGCTTACACCTGTCTATATAAGGTCCCAGGGTTGACAGTGCATGTCAAAGCACAAACCAAGCATGAAGACAAAGGAATTGTCTGTAGACCTCCGAGACAGGATTGTCTCGAGGCACAAGGCTGGGGAAGGTTACAGAACAATTTATGCTGCTCTGAAAGTTCCAATGAGCACAGTGGCCTCCATCATCCATAAGTGGAAGATGTTTGGAACCACCTGGACTCTTCCTAGAACTGGCCGGCTGTCTAAGCTGAGTGATCGGGGGAGAAGGGCCTTAGTCAGGGAGGTGATCAATAACCCGATTGTCACTCAGTCTTCTGTGGAGAGAGGAGAACCTTACAAAAGGACAACCATCTGTGCAGCAATCCACCAATCAGGCCTGTGTGGTGGAGTGGCCAGACGGAAGCCACTTTACACCTGAAATTTGCCAAAGGGCATCTGAAGGACTCTCAGACCATAAGAAACAAAACTCTCTGGTCTAATGAGACTAAAATTGAATGCCAGGTGTTATGTTTGGAGAAAACCAGGCACCGCTCATCACCAGGCTAATACCATGGGGGTGGCAGCATCATGCTGTGGGGATGTTTTTCAGCAGCAGGAACTGGAAGACTAGTCAGGATAGAGGGAAAGGTGAATGCAGCAATGTAAAGAGACATCCTGAAATGAAACCTGCTTCAGAGTGCTCTTGACCTCAGACTGGGGCGACAGTTCATCTTCCAGCAGGACAATGACACAAAGGACACCACCAAAATATCAATGGACTGGCTTTACAAAAACTCGGTGAATGTCCTTGAGTGGCCCAGCCAGAGCCCAGACCTAAATCCTATTGAACATCTCTGGAGAAATCTGAAAATGGCTGTACACTGTCGCTTCCCATCCAACCCGATAGAGCTTGAGAGGTACTGCAAAGAGGAATGGGCAAAAATTCCCAAAGACAGGTGTGCCAAGCTTGTGGCATCATATTCAAAAGGACTTGAGGCTGTATTTGCTGCCAAACGGTGCATCAACAAAGTATTGAGCAAAGGCTGTGAATACTTGTTTTGACACATTTAAAATTTGTGGCTAAGAAAAAATTAATTATTTATGTTTGGTGTGGTCAGAGATAAATTTGGTAAATCCTTCATTTTGAGCTCTGAAAACTATGTGAAATAAAAACTAATTGTAATACTATGAAACCATAACCCATTTGCTCATGAACATTTAGGAAGCTTATACACGACACACAAAAAGTGAAATGAATGAGGCATGTGGAATGTGTAATTTTAGCATGTCAAAGTCATATTTATGTGTATAAAATATATTTTCCCAACAACAAATTGTGGCTAGTGAAAATGGCAAAGGGCTAGTAATGTTGGAAAACTACTAGCCACCGTGGCTGGTGATCAAACAAGTTAATGTCAAGCCCTGATTAGAACTGCACAGTGTGATTGAACAGAGAACTATATATATTGCAAAGCTTACAAATGGCATTTATTTTTTGTCTAATTCAGTACTCCCTGGTATAGTGTTAAAACCAAATTGCAGCCACACGTCAGCTTTAAAAGCTGGAGGCACCTTTATATTTTCCGTCATGCTCACTCTTGCTTACTTCTGATACCGTACTACTTGGCGTTTTGTTGATCGCGAGTTAGCGACATCTACAGGAGCGGAGGAGGAGGTCGTTTGGCACAACTTGAATCAATACTTGAGGTTGGACTATCGATACACTATCATAAAAGAAATTATCATGATAGTTAGATGTATCGATATTTTTTGCACAGCCCTACTATTGGTTGGGTTTAGGGAAGGAGGAGAAGGATCATTCAGTCAACAGCGGCCTCTGGTGGATTTACGAGAGAACATCAGTCGTGAATGGCACTCGCGAGAGCAATTTGAGATCTCAAAAAGCATACACAGCGGCCTCTGGTGGATTCAGTAAAACAAAAACTGCAAAAAAAACATAGCTCTTGGGACGTATTTAACAGTCTCCATAAATGTATATAGAGGTACGTTTTCAGAATGAGCCTGGGTTGGGTTTATGTCGTGCCTGCCGTCACTATGAAAAAAATTAAACAAAAACATAATAACATACATGCAATTTAGGATTGATTTAATTCATAGGATCTTGCTCTAATGCTGCTCATGAATATTTATAATTATATTTGTGCTAATGTGCTCATACAAATGTCAGAAATATGAACAATGTTTATATTGTAAACAAAAACATGAAATGAAAAGATTTGGCAGGGCACATGGCTTCAGCTTCTCTGATATCTGTGGCATTCCACAGAAACAATAACAGGCATTCTGCTCTAAACACTGCATTTGTGCAGCTATAAATACAATTCAGGTGTATCTAGAATCAAGAGTGTGCAGACTTTATTTTAGTATTGTTCTGTGCTTCATCAAAAAGCAAAATCACACTGAGGTAGTTGTAAGAAAATCTCTCCTTGACAAAGCAAACACATTCATTATAAATCAAATACAATTCTTCTTTAAATATCAGTTACTCTCTATCATCTTGTCAAATTGCAGCAGGATTGATAGTTTTCCTGAATGTTCTGTTGTGAATTACAGGGTAGTAAAAAAAGCTGTCTTGCTGTGAACAGATTCAGAAAGAGAAGATGACGATCCAACAGAGCTGTGTTTTTCATTAGGTTTCAAACATCGTCAGCTAACAGGAAACCATTGCTGGTTTTCACATCGTTCACATGTTTTGTAATAATCTTGTTAGAAATCTCTGTTCAAACGCATTGCTGATGGCACAGTACTGTATGTGTGTCTGTGACATTCACTGCTTAATAATGAAAGACGAATGATCACATAATCGACTGGCTGTGACATTTCACACTGATGCATGCCATGTATTACAACATTTTTGGCAGCAAATCAATGTGAAAATAGAATAAGCATTGTCACCACAGACAACATTTGTCATCTTGCAAAAATGTGCTAGTTTAATCAAACCATAGTTTTATATGGTGGACTTTTTGTATGTGCAGTGAGCTTGATAATATGCAATATTAAAGTATTGGCTTGCAGTGATTGGCATAAAATTTGATAAATTTCATTTTTTAGTGTACAGTATAATGAGTCATAGCTGAGTTCATCTGGAGCATTTTTTGTATGTATGATAACAATGGCATATTTAATTAATTATTTGTGGGATTATGGGCGATGTAGTTCTTCACTTAATATGTGACATTTTTTTTGAAGAAAATGTGACCTTAGATTAATTGTTTTTTTTTTTTGTTTTTTTTTTTAAGTTGTTGTTTTTATCACATCCCAGGTGCCTCCGAGCCAGAGAAGTCGACGGCGCTTCTGGACACTGTTAACATAGGGCTTCCTTTTGGCACAGTACAGTTTTAACTGGCATTGTGGATGTAGCTACAGTTGCAATCAGAATTATTGAACCCCCTTTGATTTTTTTTTTTTCTTTTTTAAATATTTCCCAAAAGATGTTTAACAGAACAAGGAAATTTTCACAGTATGTCTGATAATATTTTTTCTTCTGGAGAAAGTCTTATTTGTTTTATTTCGTCTGGAATAAAAGCAGTTTTTAATTTTTTTAAAACCCATTTTAAGGTCAAAATTATTAGCCCCTTTAAGCTATATATTTTTTTCGATAGTCTACAGAACAAACCATCATTATACAATAATTTGCCTAATTACCCTAACCTGCCTAGTTAACCTAATTAACCTAGTTAAGCCTTTAAATGTCACTTTAAGCTGTATAGAAGTGTCTTGAAAAATATCTAGTAAAATATTATTTACTGTCATCATGGCAAAGATAAAATAAATCAGTTATTAGAGATGAGTTATTAAAACTATTATGATTAGAAATGTGTTGAAAAAATTTTATCTCCGTTAAACAGAACTTGGGGGAAAAAATAAACAAGGGGGCTAATAAATCAGGGGGTTGAATAATTCTGATTGCAACTGTACGTATTGTGGTACTTGACAAGGGTTTGCCAAAGGAGTCCTGAGCCCATGTGGCAATATCACTTATAGTTGAATGGCAATTCTTGATGAAGTGCTTCCTGAAAGATCGGAGATTACGGTTGTTCAGCTGAGGCTTGCACCCTTGTCCTTTACACACTAAAATTCCTACAGATTCCTTGAATCTTTTAATGATGTTATGCACTGTTGAAGGTGAAATATCCAAATGTCTTCCTATCTTACTTTGAGGAACATTGTTTTTAAATATTTCAATAATTTTCTCACCTATTTGTTGCCAAACTGGTGATCCTCGGCCCATCTTTGCTCCTAAAGGACTAGACCTTTTTTGGATCCTGCTTTTGTACCAAATCATAATTATAATCACTCTTTAACATCACTTCAAATCACAGCATTATTTAACTAATTTACCTGATAACTACAACACAGGCTCATTCTGAAAACTATGTAGCCGGAGGTACGTATGGCTGCATTTCATTTTTTAAGCGAACGCTACGGGGCGATATGACGTCGTTCCTTTTGCCGCTTACTGGCTGACTGCCAACCTCTGTGTGGAGGCCTTTCCCGCCTCAACCAGTTTGTCCAGTTAGCTCGTCGTGTACGTCGGTGGACTTGAGACGCAGAGAGGAGTTGACCACGACGACCGGGTCCGAGTCCGGGGAAGAGCGGTTCCAGAAATCAGGTAAGACAAAAACAGAATCCAAAAAAATAAAAAGAATGAGTGAACAACCGGCTGAGAATGTGGTAAAATCCAAAAACGTGGTAAAAATCAGACGAGGGCTTTTCTTTTCTGGACTGCTTTTGTAAACCTTTGGTTGGGTTTAGGGAAGTATGTGGGTGGGTGGGTCAATCGGTAAAATTGGTTGGGTTTAGGGAAGCAGGAGGGTGGGTCAGTCGATTGGCCAGTCGCCCAGTCAATCATTCAGTCAGACAGACAGACGGTCGATCAACAGCGGCCTCTGGTGGGTTTACGTGAGAACAGCGCGGGCGCGAATGACACTCGCGAGAGACATTTGAGATACAAAAAAGCGCATACAGGCGCCTCTCGCGATTCGCGAAAACAAAAACTGCAAAAATATGTACCTCCCGGGACGTATTACGCGGTCTCCAGAAACGTCAACAGGACTATGTTTTCAGAATGAGCCTGAATTGGATAACTAGCCCTGAGCTGCTCCTGTCTTAACTTTGTTTGGAATGTGTTGCAGGTCTGAATGACAGGAAAAGATTTATATTTACAAATGAAAGTGAAGTTGACCAGACAAAACATGAAATATTTTGTGTTCATAATGTCTGCAATGAAATACAAGTCAAAAGTTAATTTGGAAATTACTACTTTCTTTTTCAATTAGAGTTTTCCATACTGTTCCAACTTTTTCTGATTTAGGGTTGTCAACATCATAAATCAAGTTGTTTTGGTGCACTTTCATGCAAGACATCCCATAATGATTACACTTTTAATCTTTATGAGGAGAATAACTTGTGTTTTGTGGAACTTCAAGCACATTTGACCACATGAGCATACAAATGCAATATGACCAAATACATTTTTAATTTTCCTAACAAACTGGTTAAAAGTGGACAAGCACTGATAGTTTGTGTGTCTTGATGTAATAAATAACAACTGCATTTACATTTAACCCAAGTACAGTAGGTATATTTTTAAAAGGCTGTTTATTTCCTTTTGTTATCAGAGACTATTAAAAGATTTGAGGGCATCATAAATTCAGATGAATTCCCCTGCGTGAGCTGAGTCAGTGGCTTACTGTTTATTCACGCTTCAGTGTTTTCTGATTATTCTTCAGCACTTCAGGAACTTTTCTTTCTTCGTGCACTTTCTTTCAGTGCAAATGCATGTCAATGACAAACACATTTTGACAAAAGAAAGCATCGTTTACCAATTCATTCCACTTCCACATACATCAATGTCACCTTGCCTTTGTTGCTTTACTGATGGGCTGTAATATCAACAAAACTTATTTTCACTTTGAATAAATCATTTTTCACTTCCATAAATCATTGTAGTCTTTGTAGTTCTGTTGTTTATTTAGTATTAAAGGCACACTATGCACTTTTTTAATCAAATAATCTGATAATAAACTACCAGTACTTTTTCTGTTATGAACTTAATTCTTAATTAAATTTATAATTAATTCATTCATTTTCTTTTTGGCTTTGTCCCTTTAATAATCCGGGGTCACCACAGCGGAATGAACCCCCAACTTATCCAGCACATGTTTTGCGCAGCGGATGCTCGTCCAGCCGCAACCCATCTCACATGCAAACTCCACACAGAAACGCCAACTGACCCAGCCGAGGCTCGAACCAGCGACCTTCTTGCTCTGAGGTGACAGCACTACCTGCTGCGCCACTGCGCTGCCTAAATTATTTCATATTATATGTTTCAAACTACTAAATGTCAATACAAGTTACGTTCTTAAACTGCAATGTTAAATATTCAACATCATTCAACCCATTCCCACATGGACTGCTGATTCACTAGTATCATTCAAAAGACAACTAAAACTTCTCTTCCGCCATCACCTAAACCCCTGTGAACAAAACCAGAACGCCCTCTCCCCCACCACACCACATGACAACCTCAAAACATTATACAATTCTGAGTGTGCCTCACACAGACGAGTCGGCTTGACAAACCACCTGTAACAAACACACTTTTTCATCTCTGTGACCAGCACATGCACCAGTTTTGCACATTTGCACCAGACACTTTCTAATGTGGCGTATTTATATTTGTTTTATTAAAAACAAGTTTAGATTTGTCCACCTCTCAGGTTTTAGACAATATGGGGCATAGCATGTGTATTTGGATATAACTCAGTTTTTTGACCATATTTCCTTATTATTGTTCATTTATTTGTTTGCTGGAAATTGAAACTGAATTTAGAAATGGTTTTGGAACAAATCTTTGTGCTTAACAAGCTAAATTAAACATGTAGGCTAATGAATGTCTTCAGTGGAGTGCGTACAACACCGTTTCCTTATCCATGAAAGTAAAGGAAAGTAAAGAGGCCAAATGGGGGAGGCTCATTCTGTATCCTCGCACTGCAGATAGTCTGTTTAACTGTTTTCTTGCCAGTGAAGCGTTCAGTTTTTCCACTTACAAAGTCCGCCGTGTAAATAGCAAGGACCCTATCATACACCCGGCGCAATGCGGCGCAAGGCACGACGCAATTGTTGTATACTAGTTTCAGCTTGATGCAAGAGTCATTTTGACATTTTTCATCATGCTGTTTAAATAGCAAATGCATTTGCGCTTATATGTGCGCCCATAGGCGTTCTGGTCTAAAAAAGGAGGTGTGTTGAGGCGCATTGCTAGCACGTTGCTATTTTGAGAAACTAGAATAGACTGTTTAATAGACCAGCTAAGATGAGGTCTAAAGTCCAGCGCAGAGGGCATTAGATGTGCGCCTCGCTTAAACATTGCTTAATACACACAGGATGTAGAGCAATACGCAAATATCTTTACAAATAAAAAAGAATTAAAGGATTAAAATATTACAAAAATTATTACTTTCTAGCCTACATAAATATAAAAACCGCTGCCTCCATACCTTCTTCATCTTGAGGGGCTTTTTCAGTTTATTCATGAAAACTTGCTTTTGTATAATGTAATTATTATTATCAGTATTATTTATTATATGCATATTTATATTTGTTTATTAAAAACAAGCTTAGATTTGTCCACCTGTCAGCTTTTAGACCATATGGGGCATAGCATGTGTATTTGTAAATAACTTAGTTTTTTGACCACACTTTGTTATTATTGTTCATTTATTCGTTTGCTGGAATTAGAACTGAATTTAGAAATAGTTTTGAAACAAATCTTTGCGCTTATCAAACGAAATTAATTATGTAGGCTAATGGATGTCTGTGCGTACAACACGTTTCCTTATCCACGAGAGTGAAAGTGAAAGTAAAGAATGAGGAGGCTCATTCTCTCATTCTTGCCCTGCAGATGGTTTGTTTAACTGTTTTCTCGCTAGTGAAGCATTCAGTTTTTCCACTTACAAAGTTCGCCATGTAAATAGCAAATGCGCTATGGCGCGACCCAACTGACTCTTAAAGGGAATGGGAGATGAAACTCTGATTGGTTTATTCTCCAAACACACCTATAACACATTAAGAGAATAAGCTCAACCCTGTTAGACCATGTGCCATGGCGCAAAGCGGAATTTCCCATCCTTAAAATAGCAAAAGTGGATTCTGACACGGCCTTAAAGTTTTTGCGCCCTGTGCTTTGGACTTTGCGCCTAGATCGTTAAAATATTCATTTACCGACATTACTAAGGCATATAGTTTTAATAGTCAAAAACCAAAAAAATAAACAAAATATCTATCTATAAATATATATATATATATATATATATATACACGTCTTATAATGGTTAATTGTACTTAATGCATGCATGTTTTCTAGGTGCGCCTGGAAAATGCCAAGCCATGCGCCTCGATTGGAAATAACCTTAAGCTTATTGGCATTCCTTCCAAGGCGCGCAATCAGCAGCCACATTTTAATAAAGCTATAGCACTTTATACCAAAACTTCACACCAAACTTTTTTTTAATTGTTTTTTTTTTATGGTGTTCGGTCAATCGTTACCGTTTTATCTGCCCAGGTCTACATGAATAACAAAATACGAAAACTGCTAATTTATGGATTTTTTACAGTGTAGAGCAAGCATCTGATTGGTTAACGTGTCAAATCCCGAAACGCTGAAGTCACGCCATGTCATTTGCTCGAATCACGTCATTGCATTGACTTAACATTGCATGACAGCGCAGGATGTCTAATCACAACCTTACATGTAAATCACTCGCGCTTGACGCTTCATCCTCATCTGGTGTGAACGTACCATAACAATCAAACAAATCACACAACAAAGTGTGCTTCACACAGATGAGTGGGCTTGACAAACCACCTGCAGAAACACTCACTCTATAGAAAAAAGAAAATACCCCCTCCTTACTTTAGCTCAGGGGTGTCCAAACTCGGTCCTGGAGGGCCAGTGTCCTGCAGATTTTAGCTTGAACTTGCCTCAACACACCTACAAGGATGTTTCCAGAAAGCCTAGTAAGAGCTTAATTAGCTAGCCCAGGTGTATCTGATTGGGGTTGGAACTAAACTTTGCAGGACACCCACCCTCCAGGACCGAGTTTGAGCACCCCTGCCCTAGCTATTAATTCTCTGAGCACTTACAGTTCCTTTGTACAATTAGCACTTATTTGTGTGTGTTGCCTCTTCTTGTTGAATCGCTGAATGCCTCGTCAATTGTAAGTCACTTTGGACAAAAGCATCTGCTAAATGTAAATGTAAAAGTCATCAGAGCAGACATAAAGGTCATACTCGTAATCATAAATAATCTGAAAATAAAACAGTGAATCACAGAATATGGGGACATTTAATAATGGATATTTTTTTACAGTGCAAATCTCCATTGATAGCTTATAATAAAAATAAAACCCATCATTTGTAATTGAGAACATAAAGAAGTGAGAGCGTCATTGTAGTTTTGATACGTCATTCAGCTGTTTGTGTTTCATTGACAGTTGTTGACAGCGAGTTTCTCTAAGCTGTGGACAGATCTGCTTGAGTCAGAGTTCAGTAGACCATAGGAAAAGCAATAATAAAACACACTTTCCTAGAACGTCGCCTCTATTTCTGCAGTGTCGTCTTCACTCCTCGCATTCCTTCTCCTCGTCTGCACTTTGATGATGAAATACCCAGCAGTCAATGCTGCAATATCTGTAAATATTTAGTCATATAACTGCTGTTTGTCATTATGGTTTGGATACAGCAGTTAAAACATGCTTTATTAGTTGTGTTTAGTGTAAATATATAGATAAGTTTGTGCTTGTTGCCATAATTGAGGTCCTTGTTGCTATTGAAGAGACTCGTAGCTCAAAATGTAGTTTTTATGTGTGTGTTTATATGTACATGCTATGTAAATGTTTCTGCAGTATTTTTGGAGGTATTGTGTGCCAGTGATGTTCCTTTATTGGGTTTTATGTATTTTTTGTACTTTTTAAACACATGTCTGCATGCCATTGAGCCAAATGAATACTGCACAGATTACTTTACAATGCATGGCAAATGAGATTAAATTTGTTTATGTAACTGCAAATATTTTTGTGCATTAGAGATCAGTGTGTTTTTTTATATCATTGAGCCATTGTAGTTTTTATTGATAGTTTTAATTAGTTTTTATGTTATTTCAGCTAAGATTTATTTCTTGAGAAACAGAAATGGCTTTAGTTTTATAGAAAACTGTAAAATGGGATGGAGCATTTTGTAAAAGTTTTATAAAATTATAACACAAAGTCTAATAATAATAATAATAATAATAATAATAATAATAATGACAGAACAGCATTTCAAATAAACTGTTACAAAACACATTACAGATATTGCAATACATATTACAGATGCACAATATATTGTGACATTTTTCTAGATGTCATTTCTGTTAAAAAGTCATGCAGTATCAGAAGAAACTTATTTTATTGCACATTTTGCATTTTTTTTTTAATTTTATTTTTTCAGGCAATAGATTTTATTTATATAAAAGAAAGTTAGGGGTGGCACAGTGGCCTTGGCTGGGTCAGTTGACATTTCTGTGTGGAGTTTGCATGTTCTCCCTGTGTTGGCGTGGGTTTCCTCCGGGTGCTCCGGTTTCCCCCACAAGTCCAAACACAATCGGTATAGGTGAATTGGATAAACTAAATTGTCCGTAGTGAATGAAGGTGTGTGAATGTGAGAGTGTATATAGGTGTTTTCCAGTACTGTGTTGTGGCTGGAAGGGCATCCACTGCGTAAAACATATACTGGAATAGTTGGCGGTTTATTCCACTGTGGCGACCCCTAATAAATAAGGGACTAAACCGAAGGAAAATTAATGAGATATAGCTTTAAGTTTTCTGGAGAAGTGTAAAATGGTTTGAAGCTAATTGTAAACGTTTATTAATAATAATAATAATAATAACAATAACAATGTCAGAACTCTAATATTCATAACAGCATTCAAATGGACTGTTACATTAATATTATGGATATACTGTGACATTTCTAGTTGGCTTCATGTAAAAAATTCATACAAATTCATGCAGTTTCAGAAGAAACTTATTTTATTTATCTATTGCACATTTTTATAAAAAAAATTCAGGCAGTGGATTTTATTTATATGAAATACATTTGGCCATAGATATTAGTTAACTTATAAAGTTGCTAAAATAATGTTTTAAAAAAAAAAAATAATAATAATAAAGAATTTATAATTATCGGCCTACATTATCAGCCTTTAAATATTAAGAGTTACAGATGAAACAGTATCGATGCATCCCTCATAATTAACTTAAATATCATTAATATTCCAATATCTAAAATACTTTAAAGGTCCTATGAAATTAAACTTTTTTAGATGTTAGTGTCAGTATTGTTAGTTTTTAAAGATATCTATAAGCTAGTGTGCACCAAAACAGTAACAAAATTCACGTTTAGAAGATATAAAACTGATATAAACATGTAAAGTTTGTAGTTAGTCACTTCTGCCTGAATGGATTAATGGTTTTATTCATGTCACCTCATACTTCAGTTTCTCATCAAATCATAACCAATCAAATGCTCTCTAGTCTGACATTTCTCGCTCTCTTCAAGACGCTTCATATTTGATGCGATTGAGCTCCACCACCCTCACTGGCAGAGCTGTTAGAAAAACTAAATGCTGTTGGCTGTTTTTTAAAAAGGGGAGGAGCTACACTATGTCCCACCCTCTCTTCGTGTTTCGCTTGATTATGTCAAACATTGAATACAAATGCACATTTCAAACCACTTCACGGGACCTTTAATATCATTCTATACATTTTAGTAAAGAAATGAATAGTACAAATCACAAATAATAATTTTTTAAAAAAATTACGTAACACTGAATTAGAAAGACTGAAATAGTATTTTCTTGTCAACTAAATCTTTTTTGTACCCTCGCACCTATTTAGCTTGTAAAGCCTGAAGTCACAATGACTCCTTTTTTTTTCTTTTTTAAATATTTCCCAAACAATATTTAACAGAGCAAAGAATTTTTTTACAGTATTTCCTATAATATTTTTTCTTCTGGAGAAAGTCTTATTAGTTTTATTTCGGCTAAAGTAAAAGCAGTTTTAGTTTTTTAAAAACCAAATTAAGGTCAATAATATTAGCCCTCTTTAGCAATATTATTCTTAATTGTCCACAGAACAAGCCATCATTATACAATGACTTGCCTAATTACCCTAACTTGCCTAATTAACCTAGTTAAGCCTTTAAATTGCACTTTAAGCTGAATGTCTTGAAAAATATCTAATAAAATATTGTCATAATGTCAAAGATAAAAGAAATTGACTATTAGAAATTAGTTACTAAAACTATTATGTTTAGAAATATGTTGAATTTTTTTTTCTTCTGTTAAACAGAAATTGGGGAAAAGAATATATAGGGGGGGCTAATAATTCACTGTACGACTTCAACTGTACGTAACATACAGTGAAACATAACGTAACATAAAAAAGAATCACAATCATTAGTATGAATTTAGAGCATCAAAACATCACAAAATGAAAAACTTTGTTCCCAAACTGAATGAGTGTTTTTTGTGATTTCAGCGTTGACCAGTGTGAAGTTATGGGCCATTGACAGACAGTGTTTTCAGACCATCATGATGAGGACGGGCCTAATCAAACATGCAGAGTACATGGAGTTATTGAAGAGGTGAGCAAGCACATCTCTTTCTTTATCATCTGACATCTTCATTTGCATAATGGCACCCCGAGAAGAGAGCACGGTGCTGCATATTTTACATATTAAAGACAGAATCCTGCATTGTTGGGCTACTGAGCCACACTGGATGAAAGAAGTCTTCATCAAAGACTTTAAAGACATCCAGGCAGAACAGACGAATTTCTTGAAAGCTTCTCCAATTCAAAGCCTCAGAAACTAACTATTGCTCACTATATCTTTTTCCTTTTTTGCTTTCACCATCTCTCTTTCTCTTCATTTGATGCTTTGCATGAGAAAAGTGAATAGTAATGCATTCATTTGAATGATTCATCTAATGTAGTTAATGTGCTGTTACTTATTATTTGGATAATTAGAGCTAATTTTGTCAATGATGCTTTGGTAACTCACAGCCGTTCACAAACAAACGTAGAGTGAATTATGTGTGTGGATGCATTAGACACACTGAATTTTCGCATTTACTGATCTTGTCTATAGATGGATTTTGATATTTAGCTTTCATATTCTGAGCTCTGGGTTAATCTTTACTTCTAGAGAAACAATATATGACACAAAGTAATATAAATACTTTGGATAAACATATTTATCGAAATGTCAGCTTATTTGCATATTTTTGCCCCCTCTTTTTCTCTCTCTATATTATTTTTACAGTTTTATTTTCAGATGTGTGTAAAACAAATCATCTAGACTTGTATAATAAATTACATTACATACTAGGACTGCACAGTATATTGCTTGAGCATTGATATCGCAATGTGTGCATCTACAATAGTCACATTCCAACATATGCAAGGTTGAGTTGGGATTATAGATGACCAGAAACCACAGATTATAACACACGAGATGTGTGGAGACGCTGCAGAATTGAACCATAATAGAATAAAAGTTTATCATCTGCTGGTGTTTTAAAGGCCTGCGACTGTGTGAGCATTTGAAGAGACTTTAAAGCATTTTAGTAGTGCATAAAGAAGTTTAAAAAGGATTCATTTTATTGAATTATTTATATGGTGAAGACTATACAGTGCAATTTTTTATTTGATATTTCAATTCCTGTACATGAAACAGGCACGGTTTATTTCACTTAAATATGTGCTCCATTGTGTTTATTTATGACCGTAGTTTGTTTATTATATACAGTTGAAGTCAGAATTCTTTGCCCCCTTAGAATTTTTTTAAGGGTGAGGGGGGGCTGGGGGGGGCTAATAATTCAGGGGGCTAATAACTTTTACTTCAACTGTATGTATTTAATAAATTACATTACAAATATATTTATATTTTACTCCCCTAATAAATCATCCCAAGTAAAGACAAATAAGAGCTATTTAAGTCATCTGGTGAAATTATATCCCAATATATTCCGTAGAGAAAAAAAATATTGCAATGTAAAATTTATACATATATACAGTATATACATATATATCTAATTACAACAACAAACAAAAAATAAAATAAAACATGCAACTAAGAAATTGAAGGTAGATACTTGAGAAAAGATCCTGATGATTTTCTCAGGGGTGCAGTAGGAAATAAGTTCATTGAGCCAATGCTATACCTTAAATATAATAATAATAATAATTCATTCATTCATTCATTCATTTTCTTTTCGGCTCCCTTTATTAATCCGGGGTCGCCACAGCGGATTATACCGCCAATTTATCCAGCAAATGTTTTGCGCAGCGGATGCTCTTCCAGCCGCAACCCATCTCTGGGAAACATCCATACACACTCATACACTACGGACAATTTAGCTTACCCAATTCACCTGTACCGCATGTCTTTGGACTGTGGGGGAAACTGGAGCACCCGGAGGAAACCCACGCAAACGCGGGGAGAACATGCAAACTCCACACAGAAATGCCAACTGACCCAGCCGAGGCTCGTACCAGCGACCTTCTTGCAGTAAGGCAACAGCACTACCTACTGCGCCACTGCATTGTTCATATAATAATAATAATAATAATAATAATAATAGTAATAAAATTATATAGGGGGCGGTGCGGTGATACAGTGGGTAGCGCTGTCGCCTCACAGCAAGAAGGTCGCTCGTTTGAACCTCGGTTGGGTCAGTTGGCATTTCTGTGTGGAGTTTACATGTTCTCCCCGTGTTCGCGTGGGTTTACTCCGAGTGCTCCAGGTTTCCCCCACAAGCTCAAAGACATGCGCTATAGGTGAATTGGGTAAGCTAAATTGTTCATAGTGTATGTGTGTGAGTGAGTGTGTATGGATGTAAAACATATGCTGCATAAGTTGGCGGTTGAATGAATGAATAAAATTATATTATTGTTATTATTATTATTATTATTATTATTATTATTATTATTATTATTATGGTATTTTAATGGTACATATTTCTTAAAAAATATTATTATATATTAAAAGTATAGGAATATAATAAAAATACATTATTAAAGCAAGTAGTTTTTTACCTTTTAGATTTAGTAATTGTAATTATTTTCATAACTGATGGATCTTTTTAATGTAGTATTTAATACATTTTTAAAAAATCCTCTTTTCCTTTTATTGTTATTCATTTAACTGAAAAATCGAGCAATTGATTCAGTTTTTTCTCTGAAAATTTGCTCTTGGCACAAAGCTCAGGAATAATTGTGAATATGGTGTGAAAGTACTTGCCAACTAAGGCTGTTATTATCCATTTTTTTACTGACCTTCAGCCTCTTAACATTTTAACAGGACTGGCACAAAACGTGTTTTGAAACAGAAATTTCGTGGATTATTAAAGTATTTGAAGAGATCAGATGCAAAAACTAATCAACAGTCTAATATTTTCTTCTTAAATGAGCATTTTTCTAAGCCTCCTGTGTTTTTGTTCAGTTATTTCTATTTAAATGTAATAAAGGGAACATATTATGTGTCCTAAATGTGAAATAAAGGAACCTACATGCAGGAGGCTGAGAAAAATGCTAATTTTAGGAGACATTTTCAGATAGAACTTAAAGGTTTTTGCATCTGAAAATCTACATTTATAAAGAAGGATGAATACCATCAGGATCGACTCATATTACAATACATAAATAGCATAGATGAAGTAAAAATATTAGCCGGTTTGTAATACTGCTGTTTGCAAGGCTTAGTCACAGTACTATAATACTGAGTGAAAATGCTCATCTCCACAACTGCTTCTTTGAAACTCAAATGATAAAATAGGATTTCTTGTCATGCGTTCATCAGCAACCTTTTCAAACAAGATGATAAAAAAATAACACAATCATTTTCAGACACAAATATTTGCTCAGTGTGTCTCCATAACACCATTCTCTGCTTCAGTCTAATGCTAAACGGTAACAGGAGACTTTAATGGAGCTTTGAATTTTTTATGGCATGTGAAATATTTATGCAGTAGCTGTTATTGATGTATGATCATCTCATGACACACGGCAGTGAAACATAGACTCTGGCCATCCTTTTAAACGTGTGTGTGCGCTTGTTTGTGTTTGCTAATGCTCGGATCTCATCAGGGATCATCCTAAACATGATTCATTAAGAGCAATTACAGCTTTTATTACATAATCTAGATAATGCCTTGCTTTTCTGGCTAATTGGCTCAGTGTATACCAACTAGGCGGATGCAAACCTTTCAGCTATTATCCACTGCATGAGCAGATATGTTTAGACAAGTTAAATTTAGGGATTTAGGGACATTATTTTTATTTCGGTGGCCAAAATAGCAGTTCTGGATTTATTTCAATGTGTTATTGTGACTTGCTGTTATAATCATTTTACTTTTCAAGAAAAGCATAATAATCTACTATGACACAGTGATGTTACATAAAATTAATAAAATATTTTAAAAAATGAACAAAATATTAAATATGCAGTGGATTCTTCCATTATTTATTTACAGATGCGAATGTTTCCTTTTTTGTTGATTAGGGGTGTGTAATATTTATTCATTCATTTTGCTTCGGCTTAGTCCTTTTATTTATCAGGGGTGGCCACAGCAGAATGAACCACCAACTTATCCAGCATATGTTTTACACAGCGAATGCCCTCCTAGCTGCAACCCAGTACTGGGAAACACCCATACACACTCATTCACACACTCATACACTACAGCCAATTTCATTCATTCATTTTCTTTTTGGCTTAGTCCCTTAATTAATCTAGGGTCGCCACAGTAGAATGAACCGCCAACTTATCCAGCATATGTTTTACGCAGCGGATGCCCATTCCAGCTGCAACCCATCACTGGGAAACACCCATACACACTCGTATACTACGGACAATTTAGCTTACCTAATTCACCTAAACAGCATGTCTTTAGACTTGTGGGGGAAACTGGAGCACCCGGAGGAAACCCACGCAAACATGGGGAGAACATGCAAACTTCACACTACGGCTAATTTAGTTCTTTTAATTCATCTGTACTGCATGTCTTTGGACTGTGGGGGAAACCGGAGCACCTGGAGGAACACAGGGAGAACATGCAAACTCCACACAGACATGCCAACTAACCCAGCTGGGACTCGAACCAGCGACCTTCTTGCTGTAAGGCGACAATGCTAACCACTGAGCCGCTGTGTCGACCTGTAATATTTATAATATTGTAATTATTATTTTTAATTTAAATAAGGTATGGTGTAAGTCAGTAACGTCACACTAGAAAGAAAGCTGTTTACTTATCAGCCAATCATTCACCGATTCATTTATAACGACTCACTGGCTTTATTTCTAAGGCCCTGTTTACACTGCTAGTTAAATGTGACCCAATTTTTTGCGCATATGTGACACAGATCGGATCTGTTCTATGACCGTGTAAACACAAAAAACACATTCATTCGGATATTCAGAGATCGGTTTCAGGCCCCCTTTATATGTGGAAATAAATCAGATATAAATCGGATATGTGACAATGTGATTATCATGTAAACAGGCTGATCAGATTTATTGAGGACGTTTTGTACGTCATTAAACTTGCGACAATGAGGTACTTCTCTGCGGTTTAATGATGTAGAAGGAAGAGCGTGTGTGGAGACACCGACGCGGTAAACAACAACAACAGAGGAAACATGGAGAAGGAAAGTGGTCAGTCGCCACAATTTGCTCTCACCAGACCTGAGATCTCTCTTGTACCCACAAATTCCTCTGAATGGTGGAGGACACCATATATAAACCATAGGCGCAAGCTGCGTTGACGGCCCTTTCCCTCCTCCTCCGCCTCAAAATCATTTTAAAGTTGGGCAATCTTCGCATGTTTCACAGAGCTAAAAGCAAGACAATTTCTTCCATCGTGGCTAGTGTGGTGCAGATGCTAGAACCTGCCTTTACGCATGTGCGACGTCGTACATTGTATGGCAAATGGTCACAATTAAAAGAATGTGTAAACAGACAAGCAAAAAAATCAGATATAGGCAACGATTCGGAATTGGGCATCAAGACCTGACAGTTTCAACGGGGCCTAAGTGAATCAGCAGTTTTGAATGAACAGTTCTCTTAATAAAAATATAAAATAAATACAGTTCTTAATAAATCGACTATGAACTATCTTTTTATTTTCAATTTTGTATTGTTCGCTTAATAAAGATTCATTTAGGGGTCTACTGATGTAAACTTCTACTATGTTTGACAGACCAAATCACCTAAATAAATTTAATAATGTATTTAGATGTCTGTGTGTTGTTTGTATGTATTATGTAGATATATATAGAGCCTCACGGTGGCGCAGTGGGTAGCATGATTGCTCACAGCAAGAAGGTTGCTGGTTCGAGCCTTGACTGGGTCAGTTGGCATTTCTGTGTGGAGTTTGTTCTCCCCGTGTTTGTGTGGGTTTCCTCTGGTTGAGTCCAAAGTCCAAAATACATGCGCTATACTGTAGGTAAATTGGGTAAGCTAAATTGTCCGCAGTGCATGTGTGTGAATGAGTGTGTATTGATGTTTCTCAGTGATTGGTTGCAGCTGGAAGGGCATCCGCTGTGTAAAACATATGCTGGATAAATTGGCGGTTCATTCCGCTGTGGCGACCCCAGATTAATAAAGGGACTATGCCGAAAAGAAAATGAATGAATATAGATATATATGCAAGCATACATGAAATACAAAATATACTAAACAGTTATATTTACATATACAGTTGAAGTCAGAATTATTAGCCCCCCTTTTTTAAATATTTCCCAAATGATGTTTAACAGAGCAAGGAAATTTTCACAGTATGTCTGATAACATTTCTTTCTTCTGGAGAAAGTCTTATTTGTTTTATTTCGGCTAGAATAAAAGCTAGTCTACAGAACAAACCATTGTTATACAATAACTTGCCTAATTACCCTAACCTGCCTAGTTAACCTAATAAACCTAGTTAAGCCTTTAAATGTCCCTTTAAGCTGTATAGAAGTGTCTTGAAAAATATCTAGTGAAATATTATTTACTGTCATCATGGCAAAGATAAAATAAATCAGTTATTAGAAATGAGTTATTAAAACTATTATGTTTAGAAATGTGTTGAAAAATCTTCACCCCGTTAAACAGAAATTGGGGAAAAAATAAACAGGGGGGCTAATAATTCTGACTTCAACTGTATATATTTATATATAAGAATGAATAAACATTCTCAAAAAATATATATATACAGTTGAAACCAGAAGTTTACATACACTGTTTAAAAAGGCACATAACCATTTAAAAAAGTCAGATGTTAATGTGACTAAACTTTTTCTTATTTAGGTAAGTTAGGATTATCAAATTTGTTTCTGTTATGCTTAATAGCAGAATAATGAGAGAGAGATGTTTTGAGAAATTGTTGAAAGTCAAAAGTTTACATACAATAAGATTATTATGCCTCTGTAAAAGCTCAGATGATGGTGTCAAGGTTTTGGAAGTTTCTGATTGGCTAATTGACAACATTTGAGTTAATTGAAGGCACAACTGTAGAATAGTATTTAAGGAAAACCTCAGACACACTGCTTCCTTGTTTGACAACATGGGAAAATCAACGAGCCAGAATCAACAAAAAAATTCATGCAAACTATTGTGAGAAGCTTGTGGAAGGATACCCAAAACATTTGACCAAAGTTATACAGTTTAAAAGCAAAGCTAAAAAAATACCAAGGAAATGTATGTAAACTTTTAACTGTCTAGAAATTAATAAAAAATTCTCAAAAAAAAGTTTCTCTCATTATTGTGGCATTTAGCAAATGTAAATCATTTAGGTAATCCTAACGGACCTAAAATAGTAAATGTTTAGTATGATTTACCATCAGACATTTTTTTTTTTAAAAATGGTTACGTTCCTTTTTTGAGAGTGTATGTAAACATCTGGTTTCAGCTGTATATGCAAAGTAAACACTAATTTCACACATTGAAATTAATGACAATTTATCATTTGATAGCACTAATAAAATGATTATGCTTTCTCCTTCATTGTTTTCCCTTTAAGACAGAAAACAAAATTGCATACTGTAAAGTACAGTAGGTATAATATGAGCATGTGAATTATGAATGGATTTTGTTTGCTATATATAGTATGAAAGTAGGCGTATCTGAAAGCAGGGCATAACAATACAGTATGTTTATGTCCATTTTAAATGATATTTATTTGTCATTTAAACCAATAATATTGACTCGTTGTTGTCTCTCATTAACAGTGTGCTGACGTTCCGGGGTCTTCCAGAGGAAATATTGAGCAAACTGGCTGATGTCCTGGAGGAGGTGAGAGATCTTCAAACACACAAACAGCTTTAAATCAAAGCACAGATCGCTCATCATTCACTCTCTACAAGCAGCACTCATTTAATTGCCTTTTTGTAGAAACCAACATGCTCCTATTTTCAGCATAGATTTGGCACTTGCATTGGTACATTTGGACTTTATTTTACCTTTATTATTGCATTATTATTTATTTATTTAGTATTTAAGTCTAAATGTGAAGGAATTTAAACTTCCATTTTATATGTTTTATTTTTGCAGAAATTAACAGAAATAATTTTTTAATAGTTTTGGTTAAATAATTGAACGCTAGAAGCACATTCACAATTACACACCTGACAAGAAAATCCAATTATTGTTCTACTAAAATATGCTGATTTGCTGATGCACATTGTGACAGTTTTAAACTAAATTAATGAAAGAATGAATAAATAAAAGAGTGAATTTATAAAACGATAAATAAATACATGAATGAATAAATGAATAAATTGGTAAATCATTAAATAAATACATGAATGAATAAATGAATGAATTGGTAAATCAATAAATACATGAATGAATAAGTGAATGAATGAATTGGTAAATCAATAAATAAATACATGAATGAATGAATGAATGAATGAATGAATGAATGAATTGGTAAATCAATAAATACATGAATGAATAAATGAATGAATGAATTGGTAAATCAATAAATAAATACATGAATGAATGAATGGATGAATGGATGATTTATTGATTGAAGGAATTGGTAAATCAATAAATACATGAATGAATGAATGAATGAATAAATGAATGAATTGGTAAATCATTAAATAAATACATGAATGAATAAATTAATTGGTAAATCAATCAATAAATGAATGAATGAATGAATTGGTAAATCAATAAATAAATACATGAATGAATGAATGAATGAATGAATGAATAAATGAATAAATTAATGAATTGGTACATCAATAAATAAATACATGAATGAATGAATGAATGAATAAATGAATGAATTGGTAAATCATTAAATAAATACATGAATGAATAAATTAATTGGTAATCAATAAATAAATAAATGAATGAATGAATGAATTGGTAAATCAATAAATAAATACATGAATGAATGAATAAATGAATGAATTGGTACATCAATAAATAAATACATGAATGAATAAATGAATAAATAAATTAATTGGTAAATCAATAAATAAATACAGTGAATGAATGAATGAATGAATTGGTAAATCAATAAATACATGAATGAATGAATAAATTGGTAAATCAATAAATAAATACATGAATGAATGAATGAATGAATGAATGAATGAATAAAGGAATGAATGAATTGGTAAATCAATAAATAAATACATGAATAAATAAATGAATGAATAAATTAATTGGTAAATCAATGAATGAATGAATGAATAAATTAATTGGTAAATCAATAAATAAATGAATAAATGAATGAATTGTTAAATCAATTTATAAATACATGAATGGATGAATGAATGAATAAATTAATTAATTGGTAAATCAAAAATTAATACATGAATGAATGAATTGGTAAATCAATAAATAAATACATGAATGAATGAATGAATAAATGAATGAATGAATGATTGAATTGGTAAATCAATAAATAAATACACAAATTAATAAATGAATGAATGAATTAGTAAATCAATCAATAAATACATTAATGAATGAATATATGGATGAATGAAAGAATGGATAAATGAATTAGTAAATCAATCAATAAGTACATGGATGAATTAATTTGTGAATTAATCAATAAATACATAAATGAATGAATGAATGAATTAGTAAATCAATAAATAAATGCATGAATGAATATATGGATGAATGAATAAATGAATCAGTCAATTAATATTTGAGTGAATGAACTAAATCAATCAATCAATACATCAATGAATGAATGAGCTAATGAATGAACAAATTAAAAAATCAATCAATAAATGAATGAATGAATAAAATAATGAATTCGTAAATCAATCAATAAATACATGGATGCATTAATAAATTAGTAAATCAATCAATAAATACATGAAAGAATGAATCAATTAATCAATCAATCAATCAATCAATACTTAAATGAATGAATGAGCTGATAATTGAACAAATGAATCAATAAATAAATACATGAATGAATGAATCAATTATTCAATCAATACATGAATGAATGAATTAATCAATGAATAAATGAATGAAATTGATCAATCAGTACATGAATGGACGAGTTATTGAATGAACAAATAAATCAGTAAATACATGAATGAATGCATGAAGCAATTAATTAATACATAAATATATGAATGAATGAATGAATGAATGAATGAATCTATCCATCCATCCATTTATCCATCCATCCATTCAGTCAGTCAATAAATACATGAATGAAGTCAACAGATTCCATCAGTGACTGTTTTTTGGGTCAGCGAGTTATTAAAGCTCATTATTCATAAATATTTTTAGACTTTCTTGTCCTGCAGTTTAATGCACACGGTTCAGTGCGCTGAAGTGAATCATGAATCACTTTTTCTGTATCAGATGGAGAATCACCAGTCCTCACTTACTGTTCACAAAGCAGAAAAAATCAATGTTTCTTAATCTAAGAATAGCATGAGAAGATGAGCCGTAGACGTGGTGGATATCTTGTGACTTGAAGCTCCGAATTACTAACAGAGTGAGTGATGGAGAGCCACTGTTCTTTGTGTTTAGGGGCCAAAGGTTACTGTTTTCCATTCGCTGTGGTCTTGCTAATAATCTTGCAGTGGCTGTTCTTCACCTTTGTGATAATACATGATTCACAGCCTCTTTACAGTAATTCAACAACAGAGAGATTGAGTTTGCTCTTGTAGTTAATTAGGTGTATTATATCTAATACACATAATATCAGATTTAAACTGTTTAGATGACTATGACTGTGATGTTGGTTTGCTGATGGATAAACAAAGTATTAAGTGCAGATTAGTTTCAAATGTTTTAATGTTGGTAGCAATTTGGGTGTAAAAGTATTAAAGTATTAAAATTAAATATTATTATTATTATTATTATCTTTATTATTATTATTATTATTATTATTATTATTATTATTATTGTTATTATTATTATTGTTATTATTATTAGCTTTATAATTTTATTAATAGTAGTAATAGTAGTAATAATAATATTAATAATAATAATTATTATTATTATTATTTATTTGCTTAATTATTATTATTGCTATTATTATTAATAATAATTTAATTTATTTATTTATTTATTTATTTATTATTTGCTTTATTTATTTATTTATTATACTATTATACTTTATTATTATTATTATTATTATTATTATTATTAGCTTTATAATTGTTATTAATAGTAGTATTATTATTATTTTAGGCGACGCGGTGCTGCAGTGGGTAGCATGTTTGCTTCACAGCAAGAAGGTCGCTGGTTCGAGCCTCGGCTGGGTCAGTTGGCATTTCTGTGTGGAGTTTGCATGTTCTCCCTGTGTTTGCGCGGGTTTCCTCCAGGTGCTCTGGTTTCCCCCACAAATCCAAAGACATGCGGTACAGGTGAATTGGGAATGCTAAAATTGACTGTAGTGTATGTGTGTGTAAATGTGAGTGTGTATGGATGTTTCCCAGTGATGGGTTGTGGCTGGAAGGGCATCCGCTGCGTAAAACATATGCATTACTATTATTATTTGCTTTATTATTATTTGCTTTATTATTTTTATTAATTAATTACTTTATTATTTACTTTATTATTATTATTATTATTATTATTATTATTATTATTATTATTATTATTATTGGTCACTTCAAACAAAAATAATTACTAAGAAAATATTTTCTGACTTTGGCATTAAATAAAATTGTATTAAATTTACAAAAATTTACTTGTAAAAAAAACTATAAATACATAATATTGTCATGCATTTCAGTGTTTTTATATAGTTTGTTTTCATGCTTTTAAAATATGGATTTTTAGATTTTATTTGTTTTTTATTTCCGTATTTTTTCAATTTAAAAAATTGTAAATATATATTAATACAGTATATAATAACATTTACTTATAATAACCCATGATTTTTTTGTAAATATATTTCTGTTAAGCTTTATTTTTATTTTTTAGTAATTTAGTAACTTATTTGTAGTAATTGCTAAAATATTATTTCCAATTAAACGTTTCATAATTGTAACTGGTGATGTGTATTAACAAATCAGACTCAGAAGAGCAAATATGAGGGCATCGTTTTAAAGTAATGAGTGTATTTACTTTCATTAAATGTGTCTGTCAGTCGATATTCAAATACAGGTCAATCTCTCATTGAGTTCTGCCCTCAATAATTCTGTGACGTGATGTGCTAAATAAATGTTCTGAATGTGCAGAGAGTGGAGCGAGTCTCTTCAGCCAGTGATTGACCTTAAATAAGGAACTGAAATTTGCTCAGGCTTTTTGATCTTAAATGTCAATTCTGCGTGTCATTTTGTCAGAGGGAATGTAATTATTCCCTGGGGAATGAAGGTCTGGACTCATGGACGAATCTGTCTTATTGCTGGTCTGTGTGGTCACTTATATTTAATGGAATCCTCCATTAATTGCACATATTGAGGAACTTCCTGAATTAAGAATCTGCTTCTAAACATTACTGAATTTTCACACTGACTATGATGTACATATATATATATATATATATATATATATATATATATATATATATATATATATATATATATATATATATATATACAATTTATACTGCAAGAAATACTCAATCAGGTGGCACTGTGGCTCAGTGGTTAGCACTGTCACCTCACAGCAAGAAGGCAGCTGGTTCGAATCATATCTAGACATTTCTGTGTGCATGTTTCCCCCTTGTTGACGTGGGATTCTTCCGCATGCTCCGGTTTCCTTCACAGTCCAAAGACATGTGCTATAGATGAATTGAATAAACTGAATTGGCCACACAACAGTTGATAAACAAACAGTGTGGGTGTGAATGCGAGAGTGTTCATGGGTGTTTCCAGTACTGGGTTGTGGTTGGAAGGGCATCCGCTGCATAAAACATATGCTGGAATAGTTGGCGGTTCATTCCACTGTGGCGACCATACCTATAAACCCATGTTTTTCCCAGGATTCTACCGTATTTTACAGTTCTATTCCACTATCATCCCAAAAAGGTATTTTCCCATATTTCTCCCATATTTTTAATCTTTCTATGAAGGGTGGCAATAAACTTTAAAGAGCCGATTCTCCCTATATGCAACCCATACTGCCGAACACCCGAGGATGTCCCTTGCTCTCAAATGTGAATATGTTCTATGTTTTTGTTTTATTTAGGCAAGAAAACGTTTAATATATTAAATTATATATAAATATAAAAACGGCGCGATTCCCTTTTTTTCCATTACAGTTGTCCCTCCTAGGCAATCCTCAAAACAGTCAGGTCATGTAGCGGTGCGTGACTGTCAGACGTGCTCCATAGCGATAAATAGATGCTGTTTCCCAAACGGATTCTGTACACACGATTTGAAGTGAAGCGAAAGTGGAAACTCTGGGTTTTTGGTGTGTTTGAACAGACATATACACATAATAATAATAATAATAATAATAATAATAATAATAATAATAATAATAATAATAATAATTATTATTATTATTATTATTATTATTATTATTATTATTATCATTATTTTTGTAGTGTCCTCCCCGATAGATGGTCAAGACTTTAACTGATGGTTTTATTGATTTATTAAATCAAAAACCAACATAAGAGCTAAACAGAATGCAACTAAAAAACATACATTAATACAATAGTGCATGTATTAGCTTAATGCAAACTTAGCTGCTCACTATTATATACTGAATGCTTCCACACAAGGCCAAAACACACAATACACACAAATTTCTGCAAACACTAACCTTGTGCCTCTTCAGAGAGTGCTAAAGCATTCTATTATGATCCTTTTCTCATATAACGAGACTTTCTGTCTTCAGTAAAGTAGCGATCTCCGTCTGCTCTTTTGCACACTTTTTTCTGAACTTTCTCACCAGAACTAACAACGTAGGGAGGTTTCAAAATAAAAATTACTTAATACGAAGTACGAAGTATACAATTTTAAAATAAAATCAACAATAATACATTCGAGCACCATTCAAACCTATTATGTTCCCTTATATATTTGTTCCCAATATATTGAAAAAAATAGGTCATTTACAATTATTATTATTATTATTATTATATTTAATCATGTTGGTCTTGGTGGGTTTTCTTTTAAACACAACAAATTTAGTCTTAAATGAGCATAGTTAGGAAAGCAATCGAATGCTTTCATTAGATGTTTGCATTTTTAAAGTGACACCTCTGTTATTTAATGTGATCAAATAAAAAATCTAAATGAGAGATTCATTCGCTGCTCTTTAATTAGAATGTTTAAATTATACAGTGAAGAAAAGATGAGTGAGATTTGATAACCTATTTTCACATCCCAATGTTGACAGGTATGGATTAATCCGAAGGAAAATGAATGAATGAAATACTCAAATTAAATTTGAATTCATTTAAATTTAATTTAATAGAATTTTTAGTTTAGTTTAAAATAGTACAGTTCAGTTGCATTTTGTCATCGTGATTTTACTTACATTTTCCGTACACTGTTCAGAAAGCTCAGTCCCATCACTGAATGCATGTGTGTGTTATTTGCTGGAGGTCAAACTGGAGGTGAAGCTGGAACAAAGTGTTTGCTTGTGTCAGAGTCTCTCCTTTCTGCTGCTGGTATCAGATTTCAGACGGATGTGTCTAGAGGTCACGCTTTTTTTTTCATATCACACCGAGGCTCACAGAGATGTTCACAAATCTGCACATCTGCTATTCAGACCCTCTGCCACCTGTGTTTTTCTCCATCACCATCTTTTTCCATATCATCTTCACATCCTCGAAGCAATTTTCTTTCTCTTCCAGACCCACTATGAGGACGGCAACTACATCATTCGCCAGGGGGCAAGAGGAGACACTTTCTTCATTATCAGCAAAGGAAAGGTACAGTATGTCTGTTCAGTGCCGAGATGCAGTGACGATCATGATGCCATTCTTTAATATACAGTTGAAGACAGAATTATTAGCGCTCATGAATTATTCGCCCCCCTGTATACTTTTTCACACAATTTCTGTTCAATAGGACGATTTTTTCAACACGTTTCTAAACATAATAGTTTTAATAACTCATTTCTAATAACTGATTTATTTTATCTTTGCCATGATGACAGTAAATAATATTTTACTAAATATTTTTCAAGATACTAGTATTCAGCTTACAGTGCAATTTAAAGGCTTTAAAATAAAAAAACTGCTTTCATTCTAGCCTGTTACAACTTTAAAGTTTAGCTCTAGTGGTTAAAGAGGTTACATTTTGATGTGACTCAGTTTGTAGTGAGTTGGTGACAAAAAGTGAAGGGGACACTACACTGTCAGTGGGCGCCGTCTTTCGGATGATAAAAACCCCATGGTACTTCTCGTAAAGAGTAGGGGTCTATCCCCGCTGTCCTGGCCAAATTCCCTCCATCGGGCCTTACCCATCATGGCCTACCAATCATTCCCATCCATCAAAATGGCTCTATTACTGTCACTCCAGTGTGGTGAGCGCACTGGCACTGTTGTCCTGTTGCTGCCGTCGCATCATCCAAGTGGATGCTGCACACTAGTGGTGGTGTGGAGAGACCCCCCTCATGATTTTCAAGTGTATTAAATGTGCTGTATGAAAATACACATTACATTACATTACATTACAAAATATCAAAACGACAAGCAAATAATGCAAAAATAAGTGAATTTATGTACAAAAGTGAGAAGTCAAACAGCAAAAATATTATGTACAAGTTGGAATCTCACAAAACAAAATAAATCAATTATTGTATGTTATTAAAGGGGAAAAGAGAATTTTAAGTGGCACCAAATTAAAGAAAGCATTATAACACAAGCCCCAAACTAGCTGAAAATTATCCTTTAAACTACCTAATAGAAAATAAACCAACAAAACATCTTCAGCGTTTGCACGCTATATCTAATACTACACTTCTAACAAAAATATACATAAAAAACTTACATTGAGGGGCGACACAGTGGCCCAGTGGGTAGCGAGGTCGCCTCAAGAAGGTCGCTGGTTCGAGCCTCGGCTGGGTCAGTTGGCATTTCTGTGTGGAGTTTGCATGTTCTCCCCGTGATCGTGTGGTTTTTCTTCAGGTGCTCCGGTTTCCCCTACAAAGACATGTGGTATAGGTAAATTGGGTAAGCTAAAATTGTCCGAAGTGTATGTGTGTGAATGAGTGTGTATGGGTGTTTCCCAGTGATGGGTTGCAGCTGGAAGGGCATCCGCTGCGTAAAACATTTGCTGGATAAGTTGGCGGTTCAATCCGCTATGGCGACCCCTGATTAATAAAGGGAATAAGCCGAAAAGAAAATGAATGAATGAACTTAAAGTGAGTGGTGCCCACTTCTAAACTAGTGTGTATAGACAGTGGAGTTTCCTGCATGCTGCGAGGTGTATGTCACATGACATCTAAACTCCTCGATTCCGAGGAGAATTCGGACATCAAAGATCAGGGATCGTGAAATACGCACATACAAGACTGTAACAGCATACCAAACCTGAAAAGAGAACAAAATTCCAACTCTAAAGTCACATCAACCAAGAGGCACACACACACACACACACACACACACACACACACACACACACACACACACACACACACGCAAGCTTCCCCGCTCACATCCCTTTATTGGGCTGTGTTATTTAGCCCATAACATAGCCCAAATAAAACAAATAAGACTTTCTCCAGAAGAAAAAATATTATAGGAAATACTGTGAAAAATTGCTTGCTCTGTTAAACATCGTTTGGTAAATATTTGAAAAAGTAAAACAATTCTCAGGAGGGCTAAAAATTTTGACTTTAACTGTACATGTTCTTCTTTTCTGTCCAGGTGACAATGACGAGAGAGGACTGTCCCGGTCAGGAGCCTGTTTACCTGCGGTCAATGGGGAGAGGAGATTCATTTGGGGAAAAAGCTCTGCAAGGGTGAGATTTTCCTTTTTACTACTGTTGAAGACAGACGTGCACGTTGTGTGTTGGATTGTGCTTTTCATAGGAAGAGAAGTTTAACCGTTTCACAATACACAAACATAACACAGGGGTCAAAAATAGAACAAAATACCCTGAAATGAAGAAAAAGGGGGCTTTTTGTCCTTTTGTGCAGCAATTTAAAGGCACGATATGCAAGTCAGACTGTTTACTACAAAGAAACTGAACTCAAAGCAAGATTTACACCCACTGGCCACTTTATTAGGTGCACCTTACTAGTACCGGATTGGACTCCTTTTTGCCTTCAGAACTGCCTTAATCCTTCATGGCGTAGATTCAACAAGGTACTGAAAATATTCATTCAGAGATTTTGGTCTATATTGACATGATAGGATCACACAGTTGCTGCAGATTTGTCGGCTGCTCATCAATGATTCGAATATCCCGTTCCACCACGTCCCAAAGGTGCTCTATTGGATTGAGATCTGGTGACTTTTGAGGTCATTTGAGTACAGTGTTACATTGTCATGTTCAAGTAACCCATCTGAGATGATTCACACTTTATGACATGGTGTGTTATCCTGCTTGAAGTAACCATCAAAAGATGGTACACTGTGGCCATTAAGGGATGGACATAGTCAGCAACAATACTCAGGTAGGCTGTGGCGTTGACACGATGCTCAATTGGTACTAATGAGCCCAAAGTGTGCCAAGAAAATATCCCCCACACCATTACACCACCACCATCAGCCTGAACCGTTGATACAAGGCAGGATGGATCCATGCTTTCATGTTTTTGATGCCAAATTCTGACCCTACCATCCGAAAGAAAACGAGACTCATCAGACCAGGCAACGTTTTTCCAGTCTTTTTCAGTCCAATTTTGGTGAGCCTGTGTGAATTGTAGCCTCAGTTTCCTGTTCTTAGCTGACAGGAGTGGCACCTGGTATGATCTTAAGCTGCTGTAGCCTATCTGCCTCAAGGTTCTATGTGTTGTGCGTTCAGAGATGCTCTTCTGCATACCTCGGTTGTAACGAGTGGTTATTTGAGATACTGTTGCCTTTCTATCAGCTCGAACCAGTCTGGCCATTCTCCTCTGACCTCTGGCATCAACGAGGGATTTTCTCCCACAGAACTGCCATTTACTGGATATTTTCTCTTTTCGGATCATTCTCTGTAAACCCTAGAGACGGTTGTGCGTGAAAATCCCAGTAGATCAGCAGTTTCTGAAATACTCAGACCAGCCTGTCTGGCACCAACAACCATGCCACGTTCAAAGTCACTTAAATCATCTTTCTTCCCCATTCTGGTGCTCAGTTTGAACTACAGCAGATCGTCTTGACCATGTCTACATGCCTAAATGCATTAAGTTGCTGCCATGTGATTGGCTGATTAGAAATTTACGTCAACGAGCAGTTGGACAGGTGTACCTAACAAAGTGGCCAGTGAGTGTATATCAGATAACATTTCAAGAATGTGATTTTTTTTTTTTGCACCAAAACTGAAATATCTAATATTAAATGTATCATTTGTGTCATTAGAACTTTAGAACAAGTTATTTGATGACATAATAATAATAAGGATCACAGTGCAACTCAACATAATATTTATTTAATTATTTTATTTTAATACTTTCCCATACATGAACATGTTTGAAAACATAGCACCTTTTTGTTTTTAATAATGCAAGAAATGCTTTAAGTTGAGTTTTTATTTGAAAATGTCTGTCACAGTCTACAATAAGGTTTCATTAGTTAATGTTAGTTCACATATTTACTAATATGAACTATCAATGAACAATACTTGAACAGCATTTATTCATCATAGTTCAATATGTACTAGTTACATTATTAAAATCCCAATTCATGCTTGTTAACATTAGTTAATGCACTGACTTAGCATAAACTAACGAGCAAATATATTTCCATTAGCTAACGTTAGCAGAGATGAATAAATACTGTAATAAATGTATAGTTCACCATAAATAAATTAACTAACACAACCTTTTTGTAAAATGTTGCTAAAATATCTTTAGTAGTTCACTCTTAATTCTTTACCATAACCATAATTTATAGATCATTATAAATAACTACTGTGATAATAACTACAAACGGACAACAGTCATCAGTGAGAATTATGGGCATCATTTAATTATTTGTTTTTATTGTTTTGATATTTGGATGACATTTACAATTTTAAATATCTTGAATATATAACCCCCCACCCCCCACCCCATATGATCCTGTAGTGAAATGTGACCTTTGCAAGTGTTTATGAGATTCACCTTATTAGTTTTGTAAAGAATGTGGCGCCATCATGTGGCTGCTGAATTGCTAAAAGTCCTGGAACCCGTACACTGTTGACTTGACATTCCTATATTGTTCAAATACACTCTTCGCTCACACTCATATGATCAGGTAGTGTGAAACATGCTTTATTCTGGAGTTACTGTATATTAAGTATTAGGCTAAATCTCGTTTTCCAGGGAGCGTTTGTTATTATTAGATTTACATGTTTATATTTATACTTTTTCCTCTATTTTCTATCTGTGCCAATTGTGCTTTATTTTATTCAATTTTCTTTATTCTACCATACTCTATAATTCTCTTCTATGTTATTTAGTTCTGGTTTAACATGCTTATGTATATTCCATTCTATTCTATTCATTCAAATCAAGTTGTGCTCTATTTTTTTTCTTCTATTGTGTTCTATTCCATTGTCTTGAATTCATGTTAATCCCTCTCTTGAATAAATTCTCTTCTCTCCTCTCCTCTCCTCTCCTCTCCTCTCCTCTCTTCTCCTCTCTTCTCTTCTCTTCTCTTCTCTTCTCTTCTCTTCTCTTCTCTTCTCTTCTCTTCTCTTCTCTTCTCTTCTCTTCTCTTCTCTTCATGCAAATCATGCTCTGCTTTGTTATTTCTCTTCCATTTTGTTTTATTTCATTGTCTTGAATTCATGTTAATCCCGCTCTTGAATAAATTCTCTCTCCTCTCCTCTCCTCTCCTCTCCTCTCCTCTCCTCTCCTCTCTTCTCTTCTCTTCTCTTCTCTTCTCTTCATGCAAATCATGCTCTGCTCTGTTATTTCTCTTCTATAGTGTTTTATTTCATTGTCTTGAATTCATGTTAATCCCGCTCTTGAATATTTTCTATTTTATTATATTCTGTTCTATTCTTATCAATTCCATCATGTTAATTCCACACTGTAGTATTTTTTCTATTTTATTCTTTTCTATTCTATTCTGTTGTATTCTGTTCTATTCATGCAAATCATGCTCTGCTCTGTTATTTCTTTTCCATTGTGTTTTATCCCATTGTCTTGAATTCATGTTAATCCCGCTCTTCAATAATTTCTCTTCTCTTCTCTTCTCTTCTCTTCTCTTCTCTTCTCTTCTCTTCTCTTCTCTTCTCTTCTCTTCTCTTCATGCAAATCATGCTCTGCTCTGTTATTTCTCTTCCATAGTGTTTTATTCCATTGTCTTGAATTTACGTTAATCCCGCTCTTGAATAATTTCTATTATATTATATTATATTATATTATATTATATTATATTATATTATATTATATTATATTATATTATATTATATTATATTATATTATATTATATTATATTATATTATTCATTCATTCATTTTCTTGTTGGCTTAGTCCCTTTATTAATCCGAGGTCGCCACAGCGGAATGAACCACCAACTTATCAGCACGATTTTTACGCAGCAGATTCCCTTCAGCCACAACCCATCTCTGGGAACATCCACACACTCATTCACACACATACACTACGGACAATTTAGCCTACCCAATTCACCTGTACCGCATGTCTTTGGACTGTGGGGGAAACCGGAGCACCGGAGGAAACCCACGCAAATGCAGGGAGAACATGCAAACTCCACACAGAAACGCCAACTGACCCAGCCCAGCTCTTGTTCTTGCTGTGAGGCGACAGCACTACCTACTGCGCCACTGCATCGCCTTATATTATATTATATTATATTATATCCTTATCGATTCTATTCTATTCATGCAAGCCATGCTCTGCTATAATTTTTATTTTCTAGTGTATTTTATTCTATTGTCTTGAATTCATGTTAATTCCACATAATTTTTTCTATTCTATTCTATTCTATTTTATTCCTGAATCATGCTCTGTTCTATTTTTTTCTTTTCATTGTGTTTTATTCCATTGTCTTGATTTCATGTTAATTCCACTCTAGTATTTTCTATTCTATTCTATTCTATTCTATTCTATTCTATTCTATTCTATTCTATTCATGCAAATCATGCTCTACTCTATTTTTGTTATCTATTGTGTTTCCATTTTTCTTTTCATTGTCTTGAATTCATGTTAAACCCACTCTTAAATATTTGCTATTCTATTCTATTCTATTCTATTCTATTCTATTCATGCAAATCATGCTCTGCTCTATTTTTTTTCTTCCATTGTGTTTTATTTAGTGCTGGGCCGTTATCGGCGTTAACGTGCTGCGTTAATGCGAGACTCTTATCGCGCGATAAAAAAAATATCGCCGTTAATCTATTCTCAAAGTTGGGTGAGAGCTGGATCTTTTCTACGCAAGCTATGATGACTTTCACCTTGATAGTTTAGCGCGGATGTATACCTGACCGGTGAGCCGTCTGGAAAAGAAGTGCCCTTCTGAATCAAATCAGCAGGATGCCTGACTCTAACTGCAGTTGAGCAGTTTCACTGTAACTCACGAACATTTCATTCATGACTTCGTGACAAACTGGGGTATTAGAGGCAAATCAATGAGTAAGGACAGGTGAGAGTGTTATGGAATTTAATAACGCACGCCAAATGAGAAGAAAAAAAAACTTCCGCATTTCGCGATGTGTGTGTGTGTGCGTCTGTGTGTCTGTGCGGTCCTTTACTGACAGCCGCTGTGTGGATCTTGTCGGAAATATGCTCCACGTCTCAATTCCATTTCTGTTTAGTGCAGTTATGACTTTAGTCGCATTAAGTAATCAAAAATCGCTGTTTACATGGTAGACTCTTAATCAGAGTATTGTTTTAATCATATTAAAATCGTAATTAAAGTTTTGTTGCCCATGTAAACATACTCAATGTTTGACACCGTCAGGGCTCCGTGAACTTGCCTTTGCGAAGCAGCATTTTCTGTATGTACGTACATCAAAAAGCAAGTATGAAATCACTGTTTGGAGCTTATGTAGGCCTACAGTTCAACATTCATGTTTAACTGAATAAACAGTTAGTAAACACAAGTACATCTTATTGAACATCATTTATTTTCATCACCAATTATCATAGTAGAACAGTTTCTCAAGCAGTTTGTGATGCATTTTGGAAACCGGAGATGAGCCCCTGGTCTAATGCGTCACCTGGCTTGAGAAACCCATTCTCAAAGACTTATTATTTGGGTAGCACACATATTCTGAATGCCTTCGGCAGAATTCAAATGAGCCATTTTAATCTAGATTAATCTAGATTAATTTTGAAATTAATCTAGATTAATCTAGATTAAAAAAATTAATCTATGCCCACCTATAGTTTTATTCCATTGTCTTGAATTCCTGTTAAATACCGCTCTGGAATATTTTTTACTCTATTCTATTCTATTCTATTCTATTCTATTCTATTCTATTCTATTCTATTCTATTCTATTCTATTGTGTTTTATTCCATTATCTTAAATGCGGTATTTTTCTATTTCATTGCGCTTTTTCTTCCATTGTATTCTATTCATGCCAGTCATGTTGTGTTGTACTCTCCTCTATTGTGGTGTCTGTTTTGAGGGAACTGTTTACCCGTGACTGTAATCCCGCGTTTGGCCGTGTCACTAGGGAACGGCGATCCGGAAAGCGTGTTGATATGCTCCGCTGTGTATCAGATGTCCAGTCTTCTGATGTGAGCTCCAGAAGTGTGATGGAGGTGAAATGTAGGCCAGAACATTGCACACGGTCACTGCGGTTCCTCCGAGATCAATTAATAGCTCACGCTGTGCCCTTGTGCACAGCAGAGGGAAAAAAAACACACGCTTTACCAAGATCATTAACAGCATCCAGACGTTCATAAAGGAATCTCTTAATCCCGGGATTGACATTCATGCGTGTGTGTATGTGCATTCACAAACATTTGACACCTGGTTGATTCTCAGACCCGTTTGGCAGTGATGAGGTTGGTGTCGGTTTTTCTTCAAGCAGGTGGACGTGTCCCACTTGAGGCTCATTGACCCCTAATTAAAGAATAGTTCATCCATAAATAAAAATTCTGT
The DNA here is from genome assembly GCA_903798195.1 of Danio kyathit. Classification (NCBI taxonomy): domain Eukaryota; kingdom Metazoa; phylum Chordata; class Actinopteri; order Cypriniformes; family Danionidae; genus Danio; species Danio kyathit. Next base: position 47,703,317 of record LR812531.1, read on the forward strand.
CTTTATTGTTTTAGTTATTTATACTCTAGTGTCGTTCCAGACTCATATGGCTTTTCATTAAAAGAGAAGTGTAGCAGTAAACATGGGACATAAACCGGGGCCAATATTAAAATAAAAAGCACCCTAATAATTAAGTAAAAGGTGTTTTTTGTCTCTTTGTGTAGTAATGTAAAGGCACGATATTGTTTTATTAAATTATCCAAAAAAAACACTTGAATATTGTTATACATATTGTTATATACACTCACCGGCCACTTTATTAGGTACACCTTACTAGTAACAGGTTGGACCCGCTTTTGCCTTCAGAACTGCCCTAATTCGTCGTGGCATATATTTAACAAGGTACTGGAAATATTCCTCAGAGATTTTGGTCTATATTGACATGATAGTATCGTTTTTGGAGTCAGATTAGTTGGCTGCACATCCATGATGTGAATCTCTTGTTTAACCTCATCCTAAAGGTGCTCTATTGGATTGAGCTCTGGTGACTGTGGAGGCCATTTGAGTACAGTGAACTCATTGTCATGTTCAAGAGACCAGTCTGAGATGATTCGCGCTTTATGACATGGCGCGTTATCCTGCTGAAACTAGCAATCAGAAGATGGGTTCACTGTGGTCATAAAGAGCTGTGGTTTTGACACGATGTTCAGTTGGTAATAATGGGCCAAGAAAATATCCCCCCACACCATTACACCACCAGCCTTAACTGTTGATACAAGGTAGGATGCTTTCATGTTATTGATGCCAAATTCTGACCCTACCATCCGAATGTCGCATCAGAAATCGAGACTCATCAGGCCAATCTCATTTTCCAATCTTCTATTGTCCAATTTTGGTGAGCCTGTGCGATTTGTAGCCTCAGTTTCCTGTTCTTAGCTGACAGGAGTGGCACTCGGTGTGGTCTTCTGCTGCCATCAACAAGACATTTGGCTGAACTGCTAATCACTGGATATTTTCTCTCTTTTTAAGACCATTCTTTGTAAACCTTAGAGATGGTTGTGCGTGAAAATCCCAGTAAGTCAGCAGTTTCTGAAATACTCAGACCTGGCACCAACAACCATGCCACGTTCAAAGTCACTTAAATCATCTTTCTTCCCCATTCTGATGCTCAGTTTGAACCTCAGCAGATTGTCTTGACCATGTCTACATGCCTAAATGCATTTAGTTGCTGCCATGTGATTGGCTGATTAGAAATTTGCATTAACGAGCAGTTGGACAGGTGTATCTGTGGCCGGTGAGTGTAAATATATAAATATATTTGTTGACTTAGGTGCTTGCGTTATCTCAAATGTTTTAAAAATCTAGATAAATTATATCACACATTTGGTTTTATAGAGCACAGGGACACACAAAGAATCTTTTATATTTTGTGTGTTTTATTGGACTGCACAGAGCAGCATTATAACCAAATATAAAAATATATTTGATGTTATAAAACTTAAGGCCACGGTGCACCCAAAAATTAAAAAAGTCATTATTTGGTCAGCCCAATGTTCTAATGCTTTATCCACTTCTTTTTTTATTCATACTAAAAACTATTTCAAATGTTCTTCTTTCACTCCTCTATATAGTGACAATGAATGATGAGCAGTATTATTATTTTTATTTAAAAAAAAAAAATTTGGGCTTTACATGAAAGTTTGGTTTGAAGCCAACCAAAATGTATAATTAAAAGAAAACTAGGGCGACACGGTGGCGCAGTAGGTAGTGCTGTCGCCTCACAGCAAGAAGGTCGCTGGTTCGAACCTCGACTGGGTCATTTGGCATTTCTGTGTGCATTCACGTGGGTTTCATCTGGGTGCTCTGGTTTCCCCCACAAGACATGCAGTACAGGTCAATTGGGTAAGCTAAAATTGTCCATAGTGTATGTGTGTGAATGAGAGTGTATAGGTGTTTCCAGGTGATGGGTTGCGGCTGAAGGGCATCCACTGTGTAAAACGTGTGCTGGATAAGTTGGCGGTTCATTCTGCTGTGGCAACCCCAGATTAATAAAGGGATTATGCCGAAAAGAAAATGAATGAATATATAAAAGAAAACTCTGACTTTGATTGTTTTGTCTGCACAAGTGTGTGTTCATGAGACTTTTAACACTGCACATTCACTCTCCCAGGAAAAGCACACAAATAGAGAGAAATAGTTAAATTAATTAGAATAATTAAAAATGCCAAAAAAGTGCAAAAAATACATACATACATACATACATACATACATACATGCATGCATACATACATACATACATACATACATACATACATACATACATACATACATACATACATACATACATACATACATACATACATACATACATATGTTGAAGTTGAAGTCAGAATTATTAGCCCCCTTTTGAATTTTTTGTTTCTTTATTAAATATTTCCGAAATGATGTTTAACAGAACAAGGAAATTTTCACAGTATGTCTGATAATATTTTTTCTTCTGGAGAAAGTCTTATACGTTTATTTCGGCTAGAATAAAAGCAGTTTTTAATTTTTTAAAAGCCATTTTAAGGTCAAAATTATTAGCCCCTTTAAGCAATTTTTTTTGATAGTCTACAGAACAAACCATCATTATACAATAACTTGTCTAATTACCCTAACCTGCCTAGTTAACCTAATTAACCTAGTTAAGCCTTTAAATGTCACTTTAAGCTGTATAGAAGTGTCTTGAAAAATATCTAGTCAAATATTATTTACTGTCATCATGGCAAAGATAAAATAAATCAGTTATTAGAGATGAGTTATTAAAACTATTATGTTTAACTATTATCCTCTCTCTGTTAAACAGAAATTGGGGAAAAAATAAACAGGGGGCTAATAATTCTGACTTCAACTGTATAACTTTAAAAGTGATAGATCAAACTTAGAAAAAAAACTTGTTCAACTTTATGTAGAAAAGGTTAAGCACCTGGCATCAAAATTACAACTTGCCAACAAAATATAATCCAGGATGACCTAAACACACAAATCGTTCAGCTCAGTATACACTGTAAACCCTGCTGTTGTCATTACAACAGATATTAAGTTAATATAACTTGACAGTACTTAAAATTCCAAGTTTTGTTATCAAAACTTAAACGTGTGTGTTTAATTTACTCATTAGGCAGCAAAAAAACATGTAATTCATATTTTAAGTACTCTGAATTTAACATTGTAATTTTTTTAAACGATTCACCATGTCTCTTTTTAAAAATGATTGGTTGCGCTTGAAATTCTGCCTTGACATCTGCACTGATTTATAGATATATGTTATATGACACAAGGTGACCTATATAAATAGTTTGCAACAATTTAGCAGAACTAATTTTTTTCAGTGTAGGATTGAAACAATAAGATGATTAGTACAGTAGGGATTGGAAATTCATTTTTGGGTGAACTGTCCCTTTAAGAAAAAAAATAAATAAACAAAACAAAACAAAAATCTACATTTTCAGATATATTTGAGTGTTTCCCGTAAGGAAGCAGCTCGTCTGTATTGAGTGAATGCTGACAGATCTGTGTTCAGTAATATGGCGGAGCAGCTGTGACCTTTGCAGTAGCGTTATTGTGTATTGGTGTGCTGACAGCTTTAGAGCCGACATGTTGTGAAGAATTCTCACCTCCGCTAGTACAAGTGTGCATCGCTGGAAATGGATCCGGCTGTGTGTGTGGCAGTATTTGCAGACACATGTGTGTTTGGTGTCCAGCGTCCAGCTCTTCTCAGTTTGGGGAAGATCTACCAGTGATGGGACAGATGTCACACAGCGCTGGTTTTGGTGTTAGCAGGAGTGTATTGTGCTGTAGTGGGTTATGTGTGAGTGTATTGCGCTGTAGGGGTTTATGTGTGAGTGTATCGCGCTGTAAAGTAGTATATGTGTGAGTTTAGCTGACGGTCAGTGAACAGCATCATGAGGTCAGAGTGGGATTCAGGATCGGATGACTGCGATTGGGGTGACAGTGAAGAAGAGGACAATCTGCAAGCTCTGAGGCACGGCCACTTGAAATTGTAATTGTAGATTACATTTTAATATTAGTAGTGTATATATATATATATATATATATATATATATATATATATATATATATATATATATATATATATATATATATATAGCCGATTGTAAAGATAAAGTTGTCAGGAAGTATTGAGAATGCGTGTGAAATTTGTTACACTTTTTATTTAAAAATTGCAAACTCTGAGGCACGACCACTTGAATTTGTAGACTACATTTTATTCTTATTATTATTTGTTAATATGTTACCATTTGGAAAGATAAAGCGGTCACGTCAGGATATATTGAGAATGCATGTGAACTTTGTTAACTTTGTTAGTTAAAAATCCAAAGATCCACCTCGTAAAGTTGTCCTATTTGTGAATTTGTACATCAGAATTACCCGTTAAATTGTATATTTCTAAATAATTTTTATGTATTATCTTTTAATTTGAGTATACAGTATCTGTTTATTAATTTATCTGAGAGTGAACATCAGGTTATATTTTAATTAATTAATTTATTTTTGCTTATCTTAATATGATACAATTATTATAAATAGTCAGGAAATGGTATTAATATATGTTTGTTTGTAATTATTTGATTTTGAATATAACATTCATTTAAACATTAAAAAAACATTTTAAATAATCAGTTAAATTATTAAAATTAAATTTATTTATTATTTTAAAATAGATTGAAATCTGTTTTAGTGTTGTGTTTGTCAATCTGTAAATTTATCATAAATTGTATAATTTCTGATTTTAACATTAACATAATAATTATTTAAATGTATTAAATAATTAGTAATTTTATATATATATATATATATATATATATATATATATATATATATATATATATATATATATATATATATATATATATATATATATATAATATTATTTAAAATAATCAGTTATTTCCATTATTTTTTTTAGATTATTGTAATATTATAACATTGCCATATTTGTTTGCAGAACTGTCTGTGAATTTATTATTATTTGTCTGTAATTTTTGCTCATAATATTATATAATAATTCATTTTAATATTTTTTTATATTTTTACATTGTTTTGTTTGTACAGTTCAAGTGTTTGTTGAACTGTGTGTGAATTTATTATACTTTTGTTGTTGCATGTTAATGTCTTTCATATAATTCTGTGATTTTTGAATTGATCAAAAACATTACTTAAAATAATTAGTTTTTTACTTTGTATTTCATTTTATTTTAATATTTTAGCATTTCCACGTGTTTCTTGAGCTGTCGGTGAATTTATTATAAATTGCCAATACTTTATGTTTATAATATTAATATAATAATTCATTTTAATATGTTTTTTTTCTTATAATATTATATGATTTTGAATATACACTTGTTAAGTGTGACGTCACGCAAAGCAGCTTCCGCATCCAAGCACTCTATCAAACTGTATAGACCCTTTTCACACTTACGGGTTTCTCAGTAGCGCAAGTCGTCATAGTTGGGAAAACGTTGAGTGCAGTGAATGGGAGAAATCAACAAATAGTTTTTTACAATCTTATTTGCTCAAATAATAAAGGAAAAACTCCACGGTGATGTTATAAAGACTTTCAGGAAAAGGAAAAAAATTGTCTGAGACTGATGACTGAGAATAAGGAGGAGGAGAATAACGTCAAATTTGCTGTCCTGTCCCATAGACGCTTTTTTAAAAATTGTTAAATATTGGTGTCTGTGATGCAGCATGTCCAGAGAATAGATTTTTAACTCTATTTGCCATAATGGTTTAATTATTTTTCCTTACAATAACATTTGTTTAAAAGTTCTCCATTTATTTACCGCTGAGAATACTGACCTGACCTATTTTTTTTTTATATTAAATTATTATTATTGTTATATTATTAAATGTATTAAATTATAATCATTTTTTTGGGCAAGTGAAAATCAGGGATATTTATACATTTTATATATATATATATATATATATATATATATATATATATATATATATATATATATATATATATATATATATATTTATTTATTTATTTATATATATTTAATATTAATTAAATTTAACTTGCAGAAACCCTGTGTGATATACATCAATACTCAATTTAACACTTTAAGTTAAGGTGATGTAGATATACTATTTGTTGAGCTGTCTGTTTATTTATTATAATTTTATAATCTATAATATAGATTTCTGTTCATAATATTAATATAATAATACATTTTAATATGTTCTTTCCTTTAATTCTGTCATTTTCAACATATCAGAACACTATTATAAATAATCAGTTATTTCAATTAATAATATTTTAATTTGACTATACCTGTTGATCTTCCTACCTGTGATTAGTATCATCAGAACATGAGTTAAAACAATCTATTGAACATGCAGTCTTGATGAACATGATGTTTATCTTTATGATATCTCTGTATCTGTCTGTGTGTGTGTGTTTTGAACAGGGAGGACATCAGAACGGCAAACGTCATCGCAGCAGAGACCGTCACCTGTCTCGTGATAGACAGAGAGTGAGTTTATATCGCATTTATACTGTGCTGCTCTTTCTTTAGATACGCCAAGTGCCATTGACATTCCAGCAGATGTAATTCAGTCCAGGTTTTCCATTTCATTGAACGTCTGAGGATTTTACACTGATCGCTTTATTTGTGTGTGAGTGGGTGTGTGTGTGCGGGACACAGAATCTGTGGGTTTGAAGTGCTTATAGAAGTCAATAAATCAAGCTCAACCTAAATAGCTGAAGCATCACGTGTGTCCATAAGCTGGAAAGAGAAGAACAAATGTGGCTCTCGTTTCTGCCTGACAGCTGACTCATTGAGCACCGCTTCTTTTACATACACTTCCTGAATTCACAAAAAGTCTTGAAATATTCATTAGGAATCATATGAGGTACAGTTGAAATCAGAATTATTAGCCCTCCTGAATTATTATTCAATTCAATTCAGTTCATCTTTATTTCTGTAGCGCTTTTACAATGTAGATTGTGTCAAAGCAGCTTTACATAGAGAATTATAGGGAATTGGAACAGTGTCAGTTCAAGTTTTAAGTTTAGTTCAGTGTGGCTTAATATTCACTGTTGAGAGTTCAACACTGAAGAGCAAATCCATCGATGCGCAGCTCTACAAGTCCCGAACCATGCAAGCCAGAACAATGCAAGCCAGCACTGTAAAAAATGGCCATGATTTCAACGGTAAAAAACTGTAAAAATGCTACAGTACAAATCCGTAACCTGGTTAACAGTATGTTTTTTTAATATATACGGCGAATAACCGTAAATTGACTTTCCCAGAATTCCCTGCATGGCACATCACTTTTTATGCTTTTTGTTGACATTATTATGGATCTTTTTAGTTGTTTCCCCATCAGTTATGTATATTAGTGTGTTATGTTACATCTAATGTTGATAAACAATGTTTATTTCATGACTTTAATTTTATGCGTGTTACCATACTGGTGTTTAGTAGCTGTGTGAATGACACTGAACACCTTCTTTACACTGATACACTTTTCTGATTGTGGGAAAAGTTGTTTGTGATGAGCATTGGTTCATTATTTATGAACTTTCTCATCACCACCTGCATATGGCTGTGTTATCATGTCTATCTGTGTAACAAAAGATGTGTAGATGTTGCTAATCAATATACAAACATATTACCTCTATAAATTAATAAAATACGGTAGTTTACTGTAAAATGAGAATTTACTTTTACGGTTTGTACCGTATTTTTTACGGTTAAATACTGGCAACCACAGCTGCCGTTTTTTTACCGTAAATTTTACGGATTTATTTTTTACACTGAGTATTAGCCCCCCTCTATATTTTGTTTATCTAATTTCTAATGGAAAGATTTTTTCAAAACATTTCTAAACATAATAACTCATTTCTAATAACTGATTACTTTTATCTTTACCATGATGACAGTACATAATATTTTACTAGATATTTTCAAGTATTCAGCTTAAAGTGACATTTAAAGGCGTAACTACGTTAATTAGGTTAATTAGGCAAGTTAATTAAAGAAATAAGGCAGCATGGTGGCGCAGTGTGTAGCACAATCGCCTCACAGCAAGAAGATCGCTGGTTCGAGTCCCAGCTGGGTCAGTTGACATTTCTGTGTGGAGTTTGCATGTTCTCCCCGTACTCTCGTGTTTTTCTCCGGGTGCTCCGGTTTCCCCCACAAGTCCAAAAACATGTGGTATAGGTGAATTGGGTAAGCTAAATTGGCCGTAGTGTATGTGTGTGAATAGGAGTGTATGGGTGTTTCCCAGTGATGGGTTGCAGCTAGAAGGGCATCCGCTGTGTAAAACAGATGCTGGATAAGTTGGCGGTTCATTCCACAGTGGCGACCCCTGATTAATAAATGAATGAATAAAGAACTTTATGAGCAGCAAATCATTATATTAGAGTGATTGCTGAAGGATCAGGTGACACTGAAGACTGGAGTAATGATGCTGAAAATTGGTAAAAGCTTTACCATGACAAATTTTGTTTTTATTTTTAAATATATACAGTTGAAGTCAGAATTATTAGCCCCTGAATTATTAGTCCCCTTTTTATTTTTTCCTCAATTTCTGTTTAACAGAGAGAAGATTTTTTTCAACACATTTTTTATCATAATAGTTTTAATAACTCATCTCTAATAACTGATTTATTTTATCTTTGCCATGATGAAAGTAAATAATATTTGACCAGATATTTTTCAAGACACTTCTATACAGCTTAAAGTGACATTTAAAGGCTTTACTAGGTTAATTAGGCAGGTTAGGGTAATTAGGCAAGTTATTGTATAATGATGGTTTGTTCTGTAGACTTTTGAAAAAAAAAATAGCTTAAAGGGGCTAATAATTTTGACCTTAAAATGAATTAAAAAATTCAAAACTGCTTTTATTCTAGGCGAAATAAAACAAATAAGACTTTCTCCAGAAGAAAAAACATTATCAGACATACTGTGAAAATTTCCTTGCTCTGTTAAACATCATTTGGGAAATATTTAAAAAAGAACAAAAAATTCAAAGGGGGGCTAATAATTCTGACTTTAATTGTAGATATGTAATTAATAAAAACAATATTTAAATATTTAATTTAATTTTTGATTTAATTTTACAACATTAACAATATGTACAGACCACAAACTATTAAAGGACAGTTTGTTTCTCATTAAGCAATTTATTTTTTTCATTTTCTCCAGCTCTTACAAACATCTGATTGGAGGTCTAGAAGATGTTTCCAACAAAGGCTGTGAAGATGCTGAAGCAAAAGCAAAGTAGGTTTCACTATTTCATTATCTCATGCAATTGTGTTTTTGATCACAATGTTTTGTTTAAAAAAGTGTATATATAAGTATTGTGTGTAGTATACCCGTCCCGTACCCTCACTGTTATTGTAGCATTGAGTATTTACTATATCTAAAGTGGTGTGAAAAACTGTTTGTACCCTTACTGATTTCTTATTTGTTTTTGCATAGTTGCCACATGTTAATGCTTTAGATTATAAAACAAATTAAAATTTTAGTCAAAGATAACACAGGTAAACACACCGTGCAGATTTTAAATGAAGGTTTTATTATTAAGGGAAAATAAAATCCAAAACTATAGCCCTGTGTGAAAAAGTGTTTGTAAACATAACATAACATAACATAACATAACATAACATAACATAACATAACATAACATAACGCACACCAATTTCTGTTCAATTTCTGCAAATATGAGTGGGCTAAAATTCCTCCACAACGCTGCAACAGACTCATTGCAAATTATCGAAAACACATATATTATCAAAAATATTATCGAAAACTATCACACGAGTAGCAGTGCAATTTGGCTGCATATCGGTACTGGTTGGAGGTGTGCGTTGGCTCGAGGCTACGATACAGCCATATCGCATGTTGGTGTGATATTGCATTTATACAACAGTTCGACAGCATAATTATGTATATTAAAAAGAAAATCAAACACAAAGAGTCTCAAAAATTCTTTTGTACGAGGAACTACTTTCTTCTGCCGTTCATTCACATCTGCAGCTGACGTCAAAACAGCAGAAACCATTGCTACTTCACAAATATCACTTTAGAGCTAGTGTTTGAATGATTCTCTAGCGTAATGTCTAAAGTAATGACAAAACAGGTGATTTTGCTCACATTTTAAGATTGTAAGGCTGAACTACATGAAATGCCATCAGTCATCATTTCTCAGTATTTCTCTGTTGCAATCGGGATTTTACCATAATTAACCCCGAAAAAGCCAAAGCAAAAATAACATTTGGATATGTTTGTAGAAAATGCCTTTTGTACAATGCACTGATATCGTTAATAGGGATGCAATGATTACCCATTTCCACTATTAAGCGTGCTTAAATTCATTACGATAAATTAATCGTAAAGGCTTCTCAACGCCGCTTTTCTGTTCCACGGAACAAAACTGCTGCAGTAAATAAAGTTATACCAACTGTGTGCTAGTTTAAAGTTCTGAGCTTATACCAAGGCTAATACGCACACAGATTGTATTAAGTATAGCAGCAGGCTGTTTGCATACAATCTTGCGTCTTTTCCATGCGCAAGTTCATTATTTCCTATGAAGACGTGCGCATATTGGGCGCGGTGCGTGCACAGCTCACAGGCGGAACGACGCACTTGGGCCCTCTAGGCGCACACAGTAGAAATTATCTCACGCTGTAGTGGTGAGAGTTGTGCGTGGCTTTCAATGCATTATATAAAAAAGAGACATTAGATGAATTATTACAAATGATTATGTATGTATGAACGCAGATAATAACAACAGTTCATTTAAATTCTTAGCTAATATATAGCTAAAATTACATTAGACAAATACTATTTTTTATTCTTATTTTTATTTATTTATTCATTGTTCTGTCATTTATTTTCATAGTAAAACTATCACTCATGTTTAAATCAAAAACTTTTTCATTTATTTTTAAGTCCAAAGAGAGAAATGGACTATTGTTTGTGGTTATTAATATTTTGTGCTGTATTTGGTTACTAAGCAGCAATACACAACACTTTAAACTATAAGCAGTTTTCTTAAGATTTTCTAAACTAGTAGTGTTTTAAATGTAATAAATGCATAATAATGGTGATAACTGTGAAACCATGATTATTCTTCAGACTATAACCGTACAACCAAAGTCTATAATCATTACATCCCTAATTGTTACGCAGTTTAAAACATCACATATGAATGTGTCTGAATGTAGAAGAAGCCTTCTTAAGCAATACACTTATTTTGTTGTGCTTCGAAATACAACATTTGAATATGTTTGTAAAAAAAAAAAAGCCACATTGTACAATTGAGTGATGTTATAGTTTCAAAATACAACACATTAATGTTTTAATGTAGAAAAAGCCAATGAGCAAAAATACAACATATGGGCTCTTACTGTATATTGCTGTTGGGTCATCACTTATATTGCAAGTAATATCTCTCTGGTCAATCGAATTCGAGAAGCATATATATATATATATATATATATTACAGCAATAAATGGGTTTCATTTATTTACATAAATTAACATGAACCAACAATGAACAATAGTTTTTGTCATTAACCTTAATTATACATTTTCAACAGTGACTAAAATCATAATAATAATATTAATAATAATAATAATAATTAGCCACAACCTAATGATGATCAAATGTATTAATAACTGACAAACTAATAAGTTAACAGATGGGTCAGTGTTGTAAGGTGCAACAGTTTTTTTTTATTATTTTGAAACTACATGAAAATGAAAAATGTGATTTTTCTGAGCACACACTTACAGTGGCCACTGATAGTACAAAGTATGACAACAATTACAGTTGTCAAAGGACAAGCCAAGGATGTTTACTGTAACTCTAGAACTGTAAAATAGGAAAGGCAGTTCAAGCACACAGAAGACATGTTACATAAGAACCTGTTCATAATCACAAGAAATATGATAAGAAAGCGATGCAATCATTGTGCAGCCACGAGAAACTAATCCACTGACAGAAATGTGAAACCTTTTCACATTTCACAGAGAGAGAGGAGGATTCTGGGATAGCTTCAAAAAGTCCCATCTGTCACATCACAACCCAAATAGAAAGTTTTTCTGCTCTTATCTGCTGATCTGCAATGTAAATGAGTGCTGATGAATAATGAAGAGATGTGTGTGTGTGTGTCTGTCAGAGATTAAAGCTTATTAAGACACATCTCCAGCTGTCAGAGTCTCTCATGATCCAAACCACAAACCTGTGCAGAATCTTCCAGCTCAACACTAATGAGACCACATTTTCATCTGATATATATAATTCAATACGTTTCTATACACTATACTGACTGTAATTTACTGCAGTTAACATTTTGTAATTATTTCATTTAAAATAATTTCTGAATACTAAGATATTTGCTTATATATACAGTCGAGATGGAAATGATTAGCCCTCCTGTGAAATTGTTATTCTTTTAAAAGATTTCCTAAGTGAGGTTTAATTGAGAGAATTTTTGTTCAACACATTTTATAAACATAATCTTATAACATTTTTCTTTTGTCTTTACCTTGATGATAGTACATAATATTTTGTAAGATACTAGTATGCGTGCTATGTAAAGGCTTAACTAGATTAATTAGGTTAACTAAGCAGATTTATTTGATAAATCATTAAACAAAATTATAAATTAAAAATATATATATTCTTAAGGTGGCAAATAATATTGACCTTAAAAATTACAAAAAAAAACAATTTTATTTTAGTTAAAAGAAAACTAAAAGAAATAAGACTTTCTTCAGAAGAAAATACATATATAAAAATATATAAATACTGTAAAAACGTCATTGTTCTGTTTGTGTACAGTATATACAACTTCGTAACACTTAACATTAGATAGAACAACCCTGATATTTCATCACAATGATCAAAAACATTCATTTTTAGCCAATTATCATTTTCTGTAAAAAAAAAAGAAATTAAAAAGAAAGTAAATGCTCTAATTAGCAATATTTTACTTTTCTACAAGAAGAAATAAAATGAAACTAATACAAAAATGTTATTAAACACACACACCAGTAAAAATGAATTCACAATTCCCAAGTGGTCTCCTTTTTCATTGCGGTATACAGTATAGTTTTAATATTAGTTATTGTATTTAAAAATTACTTATTTACTTATATATATAAGTACACCCCTCACAAATCTAATTAAATATCTCTTAAAATCTCTTAAATTCATATTTTTAAAAGGAAGCTATGCAATATTATATTTGTGCATATACATTAGATTAGTCAGTACTGAAGCCAAATCTGGAGCTTATCTAACAAAATAACTTACAATAGCAGTCTAAAAACTAGTACACCCAAATGGACAGTTGAAGTCAGAATTATTAGCCCCCCTGAATTATTAGCCCCCTGTTTATTTTTTTCCCAATTTCTGTTTAACGGAGAGAAGATTTTTTCAACACATTTCTAATCATAATAGATTTATTAACTCATTTCTAATAACTGATTTATTTTATCTTTGTCATGATGACAGTAAATAATATTTGACTAGATATTTTTCAGGACACTTCTATACAGCTTAAAGTGACATTTAAAGGCTTAACTAGGTTAATTAGGTTAACTAGGCAGGTTAGGGTTATTAGGCAAGTTACTGTATAATTACGGTTTGTTCTGTAGGCTATCGAAAAATGTATATCTTAAAGGGGCTAATAATTTTGACCTTAAAACGGTTTTTACATTAAAAAAAAAAATGCTTTTATTCTAGCTGAAATAAAACAAATAAGACTTTCTCCAGAAGAGAAAATACTATCAGACATACTGTGAAAATTTCCTGTTAAACATCATTTGGGAAATATTAAAAAAAAAAAAAAAAAAATCAAAGGGGGGCTAATAATTCTGACTTCAACTGTATATGTTATAGAAACATATTAAATAAAAATTTAAAAAGAGGAAAAATCAAGAGAAGCTAAATATTTTTTAAAAATTGTAGAAATTTTGTAGGTTGTAATTTGTTTTGCAATATTTGAATTTAATTGTATTATCATTCACTTTCTAAATATGTTTGGTGACTAAAATATTATTTTAGTAAATATATCTGTTTTATGAATCTGTTTTGTTTAAATGCACCAAAATACATTGCCTATATTCACTGAGAAATGGAGAAAAATATTCATCTTCAAAATGGGGGTGTATGCAATTATGCTGAGCACTGTATATGCGAAATAAAAGCATCTTCAAAACTGATAATAGAGAACGTCTAAAGCTCCACACTGCCCTCTTGTGGTTTGTCAGATTCCCTCTGTAGTTCACTTTGAATACATTGAGAGGAACTGTGAGCCTGAAGGAACGTCACACATGCTTTATCAACAGTCTGCAGGGTGTAATGTGGCTGTTTTTAAGGTAATCTTGCTCATCCCTGGGGTGCAAATTATCTTTTGACTGTCCTGCAGAATTGTCAAATTTGTGGATATTGTTTGCTTCCAGCATTAGTGTCAGTATGCATGAGCGCAGAGAAGGCTTGAAGCTAAAAACACTCATTATTTCACATGTCTTTCCCTGCTATGGTCAAACACTGACATGCATTTGAATGCAGAGAGTTTTTTATTTATTTCTAATGTACTGTGTGATTCAGAGAAATGGACACTTGCACAAGAAATATACACGATCATGAAATTGTGCACAGCCGAATATTCAAATCTGTGCATCACAAATGAATATAAGTTTTTGGAAATCTGAATGTTTATATGGATTTTAGCGTGTGTGTGTGTGTGTGTTATATATATATATATATATATATATATATATATATATATATATATATATTATATATATATATATATATTAGTACACACGCACGCACACACTTTTCAGATCAAATCTGTGCATGAGCATGTTTTATAAATGAGTTTAGTCCTGTCACAATAATCAATATATCGACTTATCATGCAATACTTGAAGATGACCTCAATAATTTTTGGCGTTGCAATATATATTTACAAATTGACAAATAACATTAAAGCCATTGTACTCTGACATTTACATTCTACCTCACCGGTGTTAAAGTTTATAATTGGACATTTACCTGATAGGGGATTTAATAGTGTGTGTGTATGTATGTGTATATATATATAAATTCAAAACTGTTTTTATTCTAGCTGAAATAAAACAAATAAGATTTTTTCCAGAAGAAATATTGTCAGACATACTGTGAATATTTCCTATTTAGGAAATATATAAAAAAAAAAAGAAAAAATCTGACTTCAACTGTGTGTGTGTGTGTATATATATATATATATATATATATATATATATATATATATATATATATATATTATATATATATATATATATATATATATATATATATATTAATAAGACATTTATAATTTTAACATCAAATTATAGACAATTAATTGTGACAATATATTGCACAACAAAAATGCCTTATTCTGACAGGTCTACTGGAGTCTTTGTTGAAGAGATGATATTACATAAATTCAACAGGAAATCTGAATATTCAGTTCCCTATTTTTTTCCCGATAAACATCCCAAAATTTGGAGAACATATGTCATCTAACTCATATCCGGCTGAGAGCTTGATTAGTGTAATCTAATATACTATATAATATAATGTATTATATATATTTTTTATTATTATTATTATTTATTTTTATTATTATTATTTATTTTTCATATAATTAGTTTAAACATAATAACGGATCAGGGGTGCCAGGTTGGAGCACTTACTCTGATCCCCTGGGCTCTGCGTTGGTTGGGGAAATTCCAAATTGAACCAAAAAAAAAACGATCAAAATTGGCTTAAGATTCAAAATTCAGGACATTGCAACCTGCAGAAACTGGGAATTAAAAAATAAATAAATAAACAAACATAATATCACCGTTTGCAGTTAGAGTGTATTAAAAGGTTTATTAGTTTAATAAATGATTATAATACTAATTATAAGTTACTTAAAGTGATAGTCACACACATATTATTATTGGCATGATTTACTCATCCTTCACTTGTTTTAAACCTTTATGAATTTCTGTCTTCTATCAAAAGATCATTTGAAAAATGTTGAAAACCTGTAACCATTGACTTCAATAGTAGATATTTTTCCTACTATGGAAGTCAATGGTTACATGTTTTCAGCTTTCTTCAGAATATCTTCTTTATTCAATTCAATTCAAGTTTATTTATACAGCGCTACAATGTAGATTGTGTCAAAGCCGCTTAACATAGAAGTTCTAGTAAAGTCCAGATTTTAGAGTTGAAGTTCAGTTCAGTGTGGTTTAAATTTCATATTTAGCGTTCAACACAAGAAAGAAACTCATAAAAGTTTGTAACCACTTAGTTACACTACATAGTGAATACATTTTTGTTTTTGGCTGAACTGTCTCTTTAATATTATTCTAGTAACAATGTAAGGGTATTTGATTAGGTTTTTATTTGAATAATATTAATAGGATTTTTTGTTTTTTGGGTGAACTATCCCTTTAATATTATTCAAATAAAAGCGTTATGTTATTTGATTAGATTTTTATTTGCTGTAGAAGCTGCCAGCTATGAAGCCAGCGTGAGCCATTAAACATCTTCAGCTTTTCTCCTGTTTACAGTTTTATCCTGGAGTTCTGGCTTGCATCCATGCCTCCTTCCCTACCAAGTGCTGAAGTGTAACTGTTGTTTGCGCATTCCTCTGTTTCTCAGCTGAACATGGCATCTCTGCCCCTGCCAGCCTAATAACTGATAATGTGAAAGGGATTGAGCAATAAGTGAGTTGTGCTGGTTTTTAGGAGCTCTGGCAGTGTGCATGGAAAACCTTCACCTCTGTCTGACACTGCAGAGCAGCCTGAGCCAAGACAAATAACTGCTCTGTCGTGTCATTGGCCACGGCTCAAGAGAAGAGATGCGATTGGCTAGTTTGTCATCACAGGTCTTAATAAGCTCTCTGACTGGAGGAAAAGATGACTGTATCACAGGTCACAAACAGACAACCAGCAGCATTTTATTAGCAGTGTTACTGTTCTGCTGTGGTATTCTGACCTCTAGTAAAGGAGCTGTGCTCAATATCAACTTTTTTTTAACAGTCAGGAGAGGTTTATGTTCACCTACTTTTATTGAATGTAATTGAAACCCCTAAGGGGACACGGTGGCTCAGTGGTTAGTACTGTCACCTCACAGCAAGAAGGTCGCTGGTTGGAGTCCCAGCTGGGTCAGTTGACCTTTCTGTGTGAAGTTTGCATGTTCTCCCGTGTTGGCGTGGGTTTTCTCCAGGTGCTCCGGTTTCCCCCACAAGTCCAAAGACATGCGCTATAGGTGAATTGAATAAGCTAAATTGGCCATAGTGTATGTGTGAGAATGAGTGTGTATGGATGTTTCCCAGTAATGGGTTGGGCATCCGCTGTGTAAAACATATGCTGGATAAGTTGGTGGTTCATTCTGCTGTGGCGACCTCTGAGAAATAAAGGGACTAAGCCGAAGGAAATTGAATGAATGAAACCACCCAAAAAATTGATCAGGATCTTCAACATATTTATGTAAATAATCATATGTGGCATTCATACAAAGGAGGATTAGGGCAAAACTATAATAAAAAAGGAACCACTATTATTATTATTATTATTATTATTATTATTATTATTATTATTATTTATTAACCATAAAAAAAAAGTTTTGTTTTATTTACAATAAAAATAGACTTCAGTCTTGGAATTTAACGATTTTATTCCACAAATTAAGCAAAATTTGGAGCTTTGGAGCATTCTCTATTGTCAGTTTTGACGTTTTTTTTTAGTTCAAATATACCTGAATTACTTTAACTGCAAACTATTTAACTTAAGGATACGTAAATAAGTCATGTTAAATACAGTAATTAATATTAAAACAATATACCGCAATGGAAAAAAGAGACCACTCGGAAATTATCAATTTATTTTTACTGGAGTGTGTTTAGTAACATTTTTATATTAGTTTCATTCTACAGTATTTCTTCCTATATAACAGTAAAATTTAGAGCATATTACTATTGTGTAATGAGTTTAATCTCGAATTATATAATGACTTTAATCTCAAGATTATTTTTTACTATTATTTAATTTATGCTTTGCCCTTATTCTCTCCTGTGCATTCATTCATTCCCACCCTCACAAAAACTTGTGTACTTCCAAATAATAAAGAAAAACATCAAGGAGTCATGTTGTTTTATTCACACGTCTCAATTAGTACAAAAAATAAATGATGCAATTTTATTGAAATAAATTTGACTCCACAATTAATTTTACTTTTTTTTTTTTTTTTCATTTTTAAAAAATATTTATAACCAAACAAATCCACAATTAAAAATAAAATCTGTTAATTGTGTATATTAACAAAAAATGCACCATATTTGTCCCATTTGTGTGTATAACTAAGGCTGCATATTTTTGAAAAATGTTCAATTGAAAATTAAGACAGTGTATTCAGCGCTGTGATCTAGACAAAGTGTGTGAAGAAAATAACAAAATAACAAAAACATGAGTTTTGATAATGAGACTAAAATGTTCAATTGAAAATTAAACAAAAAATAAGACAGTGATTACACACGGTTTGAGATCGAGTTTTGATCATGAGACTAAGGGCTCTATTTTAACGATCTAGGCACAAAGTCTGAAGCTCATGGTGCAAAAGCATTAAGGTCATGTCCGAATCCACTTTTGCTATTTTAAGATGGAAAAATACGCTCTGCGCGCTGGACATGGGTTTAACGGGGTTGTGCTTATTCTCTTAATTAGGTATGTGTGTTTTGAGAATAAACCAATCACAGTGTCATCTTTCATTCCCTTTAAGAGTCAGTTGAGTCACGCCATGGTGCATTTGTTATTTACATGGCGGACTTTGTAAGTGGAAAAAACGATTGCTTCAGCAGCGAGAACACAGTTAAACAGATCATCTGCAGCACGAGGATAAAGAACGAGCCTCCTCCATTCAGCCTCTTTCTCTTTTTCTTTACTTTTACTCTTTACTCCTTTACTCTTTACGCACTCCACTGAAGACATCCATTAGCCTACATATTTAGTTTGTTAGATTTGTTTCAAAACTATTTCTAAATTCAGTTCTAATTTCCAGCAAACCAATAAATGAACTATAATAACGATAATGGTCGGAAAATACCAACAAATCGCGCCATACACATCTTGCGCTGTAATGCGCAGGGTTTATGATAGGGCCCTTAATGTCTGTTAATGAACAATCAATCTGTTCCAGTAGAAAGTAAAGGGAATCATTTCTGTGTTTTTTTCTGCTTTGTGAAATGCAGATACGAAGCAGAGAATGCCTTTTTCTCCAATCTAAACCTGTCCGACTTCAACATCATCGACACTCTTGGAGTTGGAGGATTTGGACGTGTTGAACTGGTAACATTTCATTTCAATGCAATACTTCTTTTTATGTAAATTGCATTAAAAACTTTGACCCATGTGTTTTTTAATAATATTGTTATATTAGTTATTTCAGATATGATTTTATTGTGACTCTACACTAACTGAAAGTTCAAATAATAGTTTCATCTTCTGTTGTTTTGTTCTCAGGTTCAGCTGAAGAGTGATGAGATGAAAACGTTTGCGATGAAGATCC
The DNA here is from genome assembly GCA_903798195.1 of Danio kyathit. NCBI lineage: Eukaryota > Metazoa > Chordata > Actinopteri > Cypriniformes > Danionidae > Danio > Danio kyathit. Next base: position 47,722,879 of record LR812531.1, read on the forward strand.
TGAAGAAGCGTCACATTGTGGACACGAGACAGCAGGAGCACATCCGCTCCGAGAAGCTCATCATGCAGGAAGCACATTCAGATTTTATAGTCAGGTGGCTAAAACTACACTCTTTATTTTCACAGCATTTATAGACAGTACTACTACAGCTTGTGTTACTTGTGTTTTTTCATTTTATTAGTATGCAAGTTTTACTAATTTTGATATTTTTAAAAGGTTTTGATTTTAAAATTCTCTATTTTGTATGGATACAGTGCTAAATATTTACTCTAGATGAAAGTTTTTTCTCATTCATTTACATTATATTTTGTAGAACTAAAAATATAATTCATTAAGTTTCATACCATTCCACTGAATTAAATCCTTCTTTATATTTTGGTAACAGTTTACATTAAGCTTGTATTAGTTAATGCATTTACTTACATGAACAAACAATGAACTGTGCTGTATATTCATTACAGTGTCCATTCATATTAGTTAACGTTAATTACTGAAAATAAAGCTGTTAATTGTTAGTTCATGTTAGCTCACGGTGCATTAACTAATGTTAACAAGCATGGATTTAATTTTTAATAATGCATTAGTGAATGTTAAACTATGATTAATTAATGCTTTACAAGTATGGTTCATAATTAGTTCATGTTAGTAAGTGTGAACAATATTTTTTAAGTAATAAAAATACAAATGGGCGACACTGTGGCTCAGTGGTCGCCTCACAGCAAGAAGGTCGCTGGGTGAAGTCCCAGCTGGGTCAGTTGGCATTTCTGTGTGGAGTTTGCATGTTCTCCCCGTGTTGGAGTGGGTTTTCTCAGGGTGCTCCGGTTTCCCCTCAGCCCAAAGACATGCACTACAGATTAATTAGTTAATTAGATTAACTAAATTGGCTGTAGTGTTTGAGTGTGTGTGTGTGAATGCGAGAGTGTATGGGTGTTTAGTACTGGGTAGTGGCTGGAAGGTCATCTGCTGCGTAAAACATATGCAGGAATAGTTGGCGGTTCATTCCACTGTGGCAGCCCTTGATAAATAAGGGTCTAAGCCAAAGGAAAATGAATAAATGAACGAATGAAAAATACAAATGTTAGTTGTTAGATTGTCAATGTTAGTTCAGTAAATAACGAAGTAATAAATTATGATCTCAAAAATCTGTTAAAATGAACAATAACTAACGTTAACAAAGGCTACAAATCTTTTAAAAATATTAACAAATGGAATTGTAGAATTAAGTGTTACTTTTGTTAAGTTTTAAGAATTCTTAAAGAAGAAGAAAAAGAAAAATATTGCATTGGCTTATTCATTTCAAGTAATGTTTCAAATTCATTTTAGGATTAATAATTGATTAACATTTTAGAATTAATGAAGAATTCGTTTTTTTTGTGATCGTTTCATTGTCTTTAGATTAACACAGATGTTCAGACAAACAAACAAACAAACAGGGAAGGGGGAGCAAGACATATCAACAATTTTTTAATCTGAAAGAAGAGAAAAAACCCTTTATATGGGTGTTCCTTTATATAATCTAAAATGTTGGAAGAAAAACATTGCCATGCATCAATGGTACTAGGTTTAGCCTTATTAATTAATGAAGAATTAGTTAAATGGGACCTATTATGCCTATTTTTACAAGATGTAAAATAAGTCTCATGTCCCTAAAGTGTGTATGTGAAGTTTCATCTCAAAATACCCAACAGATAGTGTTTCATAACTCTTTGAAACTGACCCTTTTAGGCTTTGATCCTTATTGTGCCATTTTGCTGACTGTCGCTTTAAATTCAAATGAGATTGTCTTTTGAAAATAGGGTGAAGCAACAAATGCCTATGGCTGTTTGTCAATTCCAAGAACGCAGAGAACGGACTTGCATTCTTGTAAAGACCGGTCTCGCCAGGTGTCCTCGGAAGAACGAACTCAAGAGACCACGAGAACAGAGAACGCGTCCTGTGAGAAATGAGATGCTGCATTCTTCCTGATGGTCACATGACCTTCACGCGTGAAAATGAATTACACATTACAGCATTCATACAACGATTTATTGTTTTTCCCCTTTTCAAAATATATACTATGCATAAAAACATTATAAATATATGTTGCACAATATAAATAAAACAGATTTTAATACGAATTTCAGCAAACAAACACCCTTAATGTGTTTATTCCTTTATTAGGATTTTCATGGTGATGTTTACTTTCACCGTCTCATTTACGGAAACTCCTGAGGTAAATAAGTTCTATCTCTGAACTTTAATAATAAACCTATATAAAGTGCTGCGCTTCCCACCTCCAGTCGCAATGACTTCTGGGACTTCTAGAGCGAGTTCGGTGCTCAAGTCTGCATCCATGCGTCCTCGATATCAAGAACACATCCGGGAAGTTTCACGCGTCCTCCGTTCTTGCGGTCTTGAGTATTGGAACTGAAGTTTGGCAGTTGATGATGACATTACACAAGAACACGAGGACACGAGACCGCTAAAGAACGCATATTAAGAAACAGCCTGTGTTATGATAGCAGCAGATTCAAAGTGGCTGCTTCTCACTCAGGGCTGTCTATGCTAATTAAGGAGAGATTTGTCACTAATGGGCGGGGCTTTCCCACTTTGATGACACGTATATCAAAGTGCCAATGTCAATCAAAGTGCTTCTGCAGACTGTTTTTGTCAAATGTGATTATAAAAAATAGAATGACTTAATTTTTACCATTAGAGGCTGGCTATATTCACACTTTTGCCACACAACTGTGTTTAAACCCTTATAAAAGTGATTTTTGCATAATATGTCACCTTTAATTCAAGAAGTTTTTGCTTTGGCATTGGAACTATGTAAACTTGATTTGAACTGTGTTTCTTTTGTTCATTTTAGACTCTACCGCACATTTAAGGACAGTAAATACCTCTATATGCTGATGGAGGCCTGTTTAGGTGGAGAATTATGGACAATCCTGAGAGACCGGTGAGGATTATATTAAGTTGTTCTGTTTTCTCATACACTTGATATTTCAGCAACACAACATCTGTGTGTGTTTCCTAATGAAGGGGAAACTTTGATGATTCAACGACACGCTTTTACACGGCGTGTGTGGTGGAGGCCTTCGCGTATCTGCATTCCAAAGGCATCATATACAGAGACCTCAAACCAGAGAACCTGATACTGGACCACAGAGGATATGCCAAACTGGTGAGGACAGAACAACCCAAAACATCCAATACAGACACACAGCACTCAGGACAAAAATAACCCAGAACACTGTGCTTCTCTAATATACTGTATTTAATGTAATATATTTGAAGGCTGAAGCTACATTTCAAGGAGTATGAATGTCAGTGTATTATAAAATCTGAAAATATCAGGGAAATGTGGAAAATGAAGAATAATTTTAGAAGAAAACTAGGAGATATATGCAGTTCTTGTAATGTAATGTGTATTTATATAGCGCATATATTGTGTATGGCCATACACCCAAAGCACTTCACAATCATGAGGGGGGTCTCTCTACACCACCACCAGTGTGTGCAGCATTCACTTAGATGATGCGATAGCAGCCACAGGACAACGGCACCAGTGCGCTCACCACACACCAGCTATTGGTGGAGTGGAGAGACAGTAAATCAGCCAATTCGGTGGATGGGGATGATTAGGAGGCCATGATAGGTAAGGGCCGATGGGCCAGGACACCAGGGTTAGACCCCTACTCTTTATGAGAAGTGCCATGGGATTTTTAATGACCACAGAGATTCAGGACCTTTGTTTAGTGCCTCATCCAAAAGACAGTGCTCACTGACAGTATAGTGTCCCCTTCACTTTTACTGGGGCTTTAAGACTCACAGACCGCAGGTTGAGCGCCCCCTGCTGGCCTTACTAACACCACTTGAAACAGCAACCTAGTTTTCCCATGTGGTCTCCCATCCAGGGACTGACCAGACCCTGCTTGGCTTCAGTGAGTAACCGGTCTCGAGCTGCAGGGTTTGTTAATTTTAAGTTTACTTTATAATTCAATCTAAATGCCTACACACAGATTCTTGTTAAATTAGTACCCATAAATAAATGATACTATGTGTGTGAGTTTGTGTATTTCGGTTCTGTGTATGTTCGCATGTGTTTTAATGTACAGCACTTTGGTACCCATTGTGGTTTGTTGAAAGTGCTCTAGAAATAAATTGAGTTGAGCTATACTCACACATTATTATATTACATAATGTTTTTTTCTATAACAAATAATCACATTTTATTTTATTTTTCAGTTTTGTTTTGTTTTTTGCATTTTGGGGTAATAATAATAAACTAAATGAAATAAATAAATAAATCATTATTATGCATAAATGTACTATAACATTTATATTTTTATTGTGTATAACAAACTAAACTCTGCTGTATTATTTTCCGTAAAATAATTTATTAAATAAATAAATAATAATAAATTAGTACCCAAAACCAAATAAAAACATACTAAGTAGTACAGAACTAAATTTACCTGTATTACATGGTCTACTTTTATGTATGATTTGTTTTTCAAAATTCTTGTCATTTCCTTACACATTTTCATGGCTATGCACAAACACACACACACACACACACACACACACACACACACACACACACCACACACACACACACACACACACACACACACACACACACACACACACACACACACACACACACACACACACACACACACACACACACACTTTATAAATCAGAAATAAACCTTAAACAAGTCATGCTTATGTATGAATTTACAACATGAGGTATTCTTTGGTAAAAATAAAAAGATAAATAATCCATAACATTGATTCCCAAAAATGCAAAAAAAGAAAAGAAAAAATAATATATATATATATATATATATATATATATATATATATATATATATATATATATATATATATATATATATATATATATATATATATATACAGTATTTGACAAAAGTCTTGTCGTTGATCCCAGTTGTAAAAGCAACAAATAATAGCTTGATTTCTAGTTGATCATTTGGGAAAGTGGCAGAAGGTCGATTTTCCTGATGAATCTCTGTTGAACTGCATCCCAATCATCACAAATACTGCAGAAGACCTACTGGAACCCGCATAAACCCAAGATTCTGACAGAAATCAGTCAAGTTTGGTCAAAGAAACATCATGATTTGGGGTTACATTCAGTATGGGGGCGTGCGAGAGATCTGCAGAGTGGATGGCAACATAAAGGTATCAAGACATTTGTGCTGCCCATTACATTACAAACCACAGGTGAGGGCAAATTCTTCAGCAGGATAGTGCTCCTCATACTTCAGCCTCCACATCAAAGTTCCTGAAAGCAAAGGAAGTGAAGGTGCTCCAGGATTGGCCATCTATTCACCAGGCATGAACATTATTGAGCATGTCAGGGGTAAAATAAAGGAGGAAGCATTGAAGATGAATCAAAAGAATCTTGATGGACTCTGGGAGTCCTGCAAGAACGCTCTCTTTGTCATTCCAGATGACTTTATTAATAAGTTATTTGAGTCATTGCAGAGATGTATGGATGCAGTCCTCCAAGCTCATGGGAGTCGGACACAATATTCATTCTTTTTCCACCGCACCATGACTTTATATTCTATACTGTACATTATTTTTATTCAGTGACAAGACTTTTGTCTAAGCAAAGTCAGACCTTACTGTCCTAATTAAATAATTAAAAATCAAGGCATGATCATATTTTATTTTGGTAAAATAAGCGTAATCTAGAGGCCTTCGCCTTTCATATACCAAATGATCAACTAGAAGTCAAGTTATTATTTGTTGTTCCTAAAACTTGGATAGGCGACAAGACTTTTGTCAGGTAGTGTATATGTGTGTGTGAACCAAAAGTCCACTTTCATGGCTAGGGAAACTGCATGCTTTTCCATTTAAATGTTCACCCAAAAATGAAAATGTATATATACTGTATATATATATATATATATATATATATATATATATATATATATATATATATATATATATATATATATATATATATATATATATTGTTCCAAAGTGGTATGACTTTCTTCTGTGGAATATAAAAGAAGATTTAAGAAATATCACCTCTTTTTTCTTTGTTATGTAAAAAAACCTACATTTTGTAAAATATGATTGTATAAAACAAGTTAGTAGCATGGGATTGGAAGTGTGGTGTGCACGACCGCTTTAAAGAATCAGTGTCTGCTCACTCAAGCAACACCATCTTAATATAATGTAAATCTTTTAAAGGTGGATTTTGGCTTTGCTAAAAAGATCGGCTTTGGGAAGAAGACGTGGACATTCTGTGGTACTCCAGAGTATGTGGCTCCAGAGATCATCCTGAATAAAGGACATGACATCTCTGCAGATTACTGGTCTCTCGGTATCCTCATGTATGAGCTGCTGACGGGCAGGTAAAACACAGCGCTTTACAGGTTATAAAGCTCACTCAATAATATTAAAGAAATACCAATACCTCTTCTTTTCCTCAGTCCTCCTTTTTCAGGACCAGATCCGATGAAAACATACAACATCATCCTTAGAGGCATCGATATGATAGAATTCCCCAAGAAAATAACCAAAAATGCTGCCAATCTCATCAAAAAGCTATGCAGGTATGTCAGTTGTGCTGTAAAAACATATTTTTGTCTCTATTTCTGTCTGTTAGCAGCGATTGCCAGTGCAGATTTGTGCTTTATTTCTTCTTCTTCTTCTCAGAGACACTCCTTCTGAAAGATTAGGAAACTTGAAAAACGGTGTCAAAGACATCCAGAAGCACAAGTGAGCCTGATATTCACTCTAACCATACAGATATCAGTTCATTATTCATGCGCATGTTTTAATCCTGTGTAATGAACGTGTCTGCAGATGGTTTGAAGGGTTTAATTGGGACGGACTGAGGAAGGGGACGTTGATGCCCCCAATCATCCCTAATGTAAGTGCTCTGTAAACTGTAGACTAACCAGATCAATCATCAGACTTCCAAATGCATTTTTTAAAAAAAAAAACAAACAAATCTAGATAACCTTTTCAATTGTGCAAGCTTTAGGAGTGTTGTTGGACTAGAAGTGTGCTTCACACAGGTGAGTGGGCTTGACAAACCACCTGTAGAAACACTCTTCTCTCTACATATCCCCCCCTCCTAACTCTAGCACTTAATTCTCTGAGCACTATCCGTTGCTTTGTATAGCTAGAACTTTCTGTGTGTATTGCCTCTTCTTGTTGAATCTCTGAATGACTCCTTAGTCATAAGTCACTTTACACAAAAGTGTAAGTTTAGGTGTAGTCTGCCAAAACGTGATTTTCACAGCTTTTTTTGCTTTATTTTTTTAAACGTTAAAGTGTTTTTTTTTAATGAAACATACAAACATTCTAAATGTTAAATAACATATGTATGAATAATATGTTTAAGATATTAACCATACTTGTTTTCTTGAAACTGTCATTTTTAGGTGAAATTACTTTAATTTAATAGTTTATGATCTAGCATACAAAGTAATACTGACAGGTTAAATTAAGTGAACATGACTTTCAAAATGGGATGTTGACAACAGACTGACAGTACACTTTTTGTTGCAGTATTGTTATAATAGTATTTTTCCTGTGCTGTCTGTTAAACAAAGACTAATAAAGCTTTGATGTAAAATATGTTAATATATTATTATAAATATGTCTCCTGATCTAAATCCAATTCAACACATATGGGGAATTCTAAAAAGACATTACGATTAGAATCTCTTTGAGCAACTCTAAAAGAGGGGTCATTTTTGAAGAATAGAAAAGATAGATGTTACAAAATGTAGCCAACTTGTTCATTTCATGCATAGAAGTCTTGCTACCTTTATTAAAAATCTAAATAAATATTTTTTATACATATATATATATATATACACAAGGAATTTGTTTTGGCTACATATAAAAACTCCCTGGTGCATAAAACAGCTTACAGTCTATGAAAAGCACTTCCACATCAGGACAGCACATCTTCTTTAACACAGTTACATCCGTACACCACCTCCTGTTGATGTAAAAGCATGTCCCACCACCGCGTGTTTTGCCCGTAAACTCCGTATCGCGATCTGCTCTGTACAGCTGAAAGTCCGGTAGGTGTAATACGCTGTCCGGAATGGCTTCGTTCAGCCAGGTTTCTGTGAAACACAGCGCAGCAGAGTTGTTAAAGTTCTTGTTTTTGCGTGTGAGCAGAAGTAGTTCATCCATTTTGTTAGGAAGAGAGCGGAGATTCGTCAGATGGATGCTAGGCAGCGCCGTTCTGAAGCCGCCCTGTCTCAGCCTGACGAACGCGTCGGCTCGCTTCCCACGCCTGCACGTCTTGTAATGTTTCCACAGTGCAGCTGCTCCACCGACGACAATGTTCCGCAAAACGCCAGAGAAATCAAAATCCAGTTGGTGATTAGTTGGCGTGCACTGCCGAATGTTCAGCAGCTCGTCCCTGTTATAACTGATCGTGTTTGATAAACATAAAACAGGACAAACTAACAAAAACAGTGCAAAAACTGGAGAGCTCCATCCGCGGCGCCATCTTGAGAAGGTTTCTATATATGAAATAGTATATTTTAACTCGTATTTAACTAAATATTTAGAATTATTCTTTCTGATGTTAGTTATCTGTGCTGTTGTCTTATTGGAATTTTCATTCCAAAATGGCCGCCGTGTGACACTAGCGGCATTAATGGCTATTTCCCAAATAGCAACAGAGTCTCGCCTCTTGGTGATTCTATGCTCTTTGCCGCAACTGACTACTGTCTGAGCTGGGGAATCTGCATAATGTGATCTGATTGGCTAATGCTTCCATTGGCACTTAAAGTTGAGAAATTCCCAACTTCTGCAGCAAGCAACGCCACTGAAGCGCTGCTGATAGATCCACAAAAGTGAATGGGAAGCGTTGAAGCTGACTCCCCGTGTGAATCGGGCGTAAACTACCTTGATGCCAAAAAGACATCAAATTGACATCTACCATTAGCCCCTTTCACACATACAGACCTTTCCGGAAAATTACCTGCAATTTTTCCGGAAAGGTCTGTATGTGTGAACAGGCCCTTTTTGAAAATACTGGTAAATTCGTTCCAGCTATTTTCCGGAAAGAGAAGTTGTAACATTACCGGTAATTTGCCAGAATGCTGGTCTGTGTGAACGCAGCAAGAAGATTGCTGGAAAAAGCGTGTTCACGTCTAGAATGCGCTGACGTGAGACGTCTACTTTAGCCAATCAGAAAATTCAGACGCATTCACATCCACGCTGTTTATGAAAATAAAAGCCTTTGAATATTTTTCCAGACACATTTAGTTGCTAGATAGATTAGACAGATAACGTTTCTATGTTCCCTCTTAATGCCAACCTTGGAAATAACTATCAATAAGATGCTCATGATAAGTCGTTGTTTGTTTACCTTCAAGCTCTGCTTCCTTCAGTTGCTTGACAGGTGGCGTATGCACATGACGCTGCCGGTGAGGGCCAGCACACACACATATTATGTACATCTCGACATGCGAAAGTGTTTCTCTTTATGTTTTCATCAAAGTTGTTCACAATACTTATTCATCCACAGAGTTTATAATGTAGTCAAATGTTTACAAATAAAGCGCAGCCGTTTAAAACTCATTTCTGCTTAATGATGTCAGAATTTGCCGGTATATTGGAATGGATGTCTGAATGGTCTTTTCGGGAAAATTTCCATAACATCCTTGCCTGTGTGAACAGTGCTTTTTTGAATTTACCCGTAAAGTCGATCCGGCATCACTGTATGAAAGGGGCTAATGACATCAAGAATGTATCACAGAAAAGTCCAGTAATCGATATTTGACACCAATGTCAGATGTCCATTTGATATCTTTTGACATCAACTGACACCAAAACAATTAGCATTTTTAACATTTTCACATGTTATTTTATGTCATTTTGACATTAAGGTGATTGTCAGGTAACTAACATCTCCCATTTTTTGTGCACATTCAGGTAACTTCATCCACGGACACCAGTAACTTCGACAGCTTTCCAGAGGACAACGAAGACCCACCGCCTGATGATAACTCAGGCTGGGATATAGACTTCTAAAAACTCATGTGCACAAACACACAACACTGCTCACGCCAGACTGGATAAACCAACATGCTGCACTACTGTATGGACGGCAGGAGAAATGTGGAAAAAGCAGAAGGTTTGAGTCTATCGTGACAAAAAGTGACTGTGAGGTAGATCCAGACACACACAAAAAACGATCAAGTGAGCGTGTATGTGTGTGTGTTCACATCTGACCTATAATAATCACCTTTACTGTGAGATAACAGAGACGACAGTCCAATTACGGAAAAGGATGTGACCTCAATGACTTGTTCTTCTCCCTGATTGGCTGCGAACTCTTCATTCACCAATCCGTGTGCAGACTACTCTAAAGAAGACCAGGAGGCCAGACAGACCTGAATGTCGATCTTCACGTAATACGGTCGTGGTCAAAACTAGTGGCACCCTTGGTAAATATGAGCAAAACAACCTGCATTTTTAAACTCTTTTAGTAACAAAAATGTTCCTTGAGCTAAAACGAATGAAAATCTTTGCAACAAATCATTAGGAAATAAATGTGTTTGGTGACACTTTACTACAGTTTAAATAATAGACACAGTTCATGTATTTACTAACATGAACCAATAATGAACAATACATTTCTAACAGTGTTTATTCGTCTCTGTTAAGGTTAGTTAATGAAAATAGAGTTGACATGTTAAGTCGTAATAACTAATGTTAACATGCACAGTGTTGGGTTTTAATTAGGCATTAGTAAATATTCAGCTATGATGAATAAATGCTGTGCAAGTATTGTTCATTAGGAGTTCATGTTTCTAATATTAACTATGTGTCCCATATTGTAAAGTGTGACCATGTTTTTCTTCAATACACAGTAAGAAAATAAACATTGGCACCCTTTTATTTAATACTTTTACTAAGCTTTCAATACAGAAAGCTTCTCTAAATCTTCTCCTAATGCCTGGTGAGATTGGAGCAATCCCGGAACGATACTAGAGAGCATTTTCCCCCACAAAATCTCTTCAGTTGGGTCTATTTCCTCTTCAGTTCATCCATTTATGTATATTTCTACAGGGTTCAGGTCAGGACACTGGGATGGCCATAGTAGAAACTAACTTTGATTCTCAGTGAACCATTTTTGATGACTGTTTAGATTATTGTCATTATGAATGATGACCATGGCCCATTATAAAACTTCTATCATAGGCAGTTAGGTATCCAAACAACATGTTCAGAAAAATAAGCCTGCAACATTAAAAAACCAGCATATTTAACTGTTGTTTTTTTGTTGAAACGTTCAAAAACTACTTGGACATGATGTCTGAGCTGCTGTTTATTTGTTTTGTTTTTTTGAGGGTTTCTGACCCCAAGACATTTTTGCATATCTCCCGCTGTAATCCCTGCATAGAAACCTTCCTAAAAGGGAACATACGGCAGAATCTATTTTAATTTATTTATTAATTATTATGGCTCATTTGGGTGGCGCAGTAGGTAGTGCTGTCGCCTCACAGCAAGAAGGTCGCTGGTTCAAGCCTCGGCTGGGTCAGTTGGCATTTCAGTGTGGAGTTCTGTGCTCCGGTTTCCCCCACAGTCCAAAGACATGCGGTACAGGTGAATTGAGTAAGCTAAATTGTCCGTAGTGTATGAGTGTGAATCAGTGTGTATGGATGTTTCCCAGTGATTGGTTGCGGCTAGAAGGGCATCCGCTGCGTAAAACATATGCTGGATAAGTTGGCGGTTCATTCCGCTGTGGCGACCCCGGATTAATAAAGGGACGAAGCCGAAAAGAAAATGAATGAATGAATATGGCTCATTTGATGATTCAAAGTGGTTTAATTGAGTCAATATTTAGTTTAATACTCCCTGGACAAATCTGACCCTCCTGCAGGTGCACGCGCATCACGTGCTGGCTGCAGTTAAACTCACAGCGGTTCATCATGACACTTTTATCGATCATTTTTTTCCACATTATGACAGCAAGAACAAACATAGAAGCATTGTTTGAATGACAAGCAGCACCTAATTATGTTCAAAAGAATTTAAAACGCCTAATAGGACGAATTTATACCCCATTTGGAGTAAAACATACTCTAACATTAAGTGCAGTGTGTGGGTGAGATGGGGCAGTGTTTCGGTTATGTTGTGGTTCTGTGACTGCTGGTGGTGGTTGCTGTATAGTTAAAAATTATGACAGTTAAAGTAACTAGGTTAATTTCGATTTAAATAAATTAAAATGAAATGAAATATTAATCTAATATTTTGGGCGGTTTTTTTTTGGTGTGTTTTGGCGGTTTTTTTGACAGCTTTTGGGCTGGAAAAAGTCAGCTTAATCTGGCAACACTGACTGCTGCACATTCTCCTGTCCATTTTTAATTGATCACAATTGTTTCGTGTGAAGTGGCTAGGCATGGGCCGGTATAAGATTCTGACGGTATGATAAACTTGGATAAAAATATCACGATTTTACGGTTTCGCGGTATTGTGATTACAGTTCTAAAATATATTATTTTTAAATGTCTGGGTAAAAAACTAAATCTTTTTTCTCTTTTGAGCACAATATATTTTATTTTGAGAAACATTTAAAATATTTTGGAACAGAAAACATGTCAGGCTAAATGAATTATTGACTTCTGCTGTCTTCATTTGTTTCAAAAACAGATTTTTTTACAATTTAAATGGCATCTTTGGATATCTTATCTGCTGGAGATACTGTTGTCCTAAAAAAAAGCAAAAAAAATAAATAAATAAAATAAAAAATCTTACTCATACCTTAGGAACGGTATTGCAGAAAATTTTGACGGTTTTAAAACCTTGACTTTTCCAAACCGCGGTATACCTTGAAAACGGTTATCGTCCCGTGCCTAGAAGTGGCATACTGTATGTGTTTCCTTACCACCCCTGTTTTGTGCATACACCACATTTATAAATGAGACCCCTGAACTCTTTACTGCTTTTACTCTCGATTGATGAAGAACACAATTTGGCTTTTGTGGTCATCATTTTAAAAGGATAGTTCACCCACAAAAAAATAAAATAATAATACTCAGAAATGACACATCCTCAAGTGGTTCCAAACCTTTATTTGTTTTTTTTTCTGTCGAACACAAAAGATATTTTGAAAAATGTAAACCTGTAACCATTGACATCCATAGTAAGAAAAACAAATACTATGGAAGTCAATGGTTACAGGTTTATAACATTCTTTGAAATATCTTTTTTTGTTGTTGTTCAACAGAAGACAAAGTCAAATACATGGTAGATAAATAATGACATAATTTTCACTTTTGGGCGAACTATCCCTCTAATATTAAGCCTGGTGTGCTAAAAAAAAAAAAAAAACATGAATGAAAATAATCCTCAAATATTTCACTCATGAGAATTTTTAGGGGTGCCAATAATGTTGGCCACTGTGTATTGGAGAAACCATTTATTTCATAACAAGACTCTTTTGTCCAAAGCAACTTATAAATGAAGCCATTAAGTGCTAAAAGTTAAAAAGCCGATTCATTTTCCCAGCATTCTTTGCTCATATTGACCAATAGTTTTGGCCACGATTGTAAATATAGCACATGTACATAATAGCATAGCATCACACGTACGCTGGCGTTCCTCACATGTATCTGTTTCTCTCTCATGTGTATCAGTCTTCAAACACACACAGCTCATACGTGCATCTTCTCGCCTGTCTTTGCTGTTAATTTATTGGCAAACAGCCACGGTTTCTAATGTTCTGAGCCCAACGCTGGTCTTCTCAGACTCTATGATGTGCCTCAATCCATCGCTCCATTAATAGTGTACTGTATTTATTATCTGGGATGTATAATAATGAGGAAAGTACTGACCACTGTGAACGGCCGGGTTTTAAAGGGAAACGGAGCGTCGTACGCACAGTTTTCGGTCATTTCTTAAAGCCGGCTAATTGGAATGCAGGTAAACATCCTCCTGATTTTCTTCAGCGATTGAGCCGTATCAGATCATGAACTGAATTAGTGCCTTAAATCAACGGCATTGTGTGTTTCTCCTCATGCTGCATGTCAGAATCTGATCCTTCAGCCTGCTGCTGCTCATCAGACGCGCTGGTTTTTGTTTTGTTTTGTTTTTTTACACAATAAAGCAAATGTTTTAGACACAATCGCCGTGAAATGCATCATTTTGATCTTAAAATGGAAATTGTGTTTATTTACACTCACGATGATGAACGTCTAGGACTATTTTCTGTGGTGCTTAAATTGCTGTCAAGCTTCAAAATGACAAAATAAAGTGTCACGATAGGCCCGAAAATGTTTGATTAGAGACTGCATTTTTAGATGGGGTTTAATTGTCTTTGGGGAAAAAAAAAGCTTGTTCAGCAAAGCTGTATTTATTTGATCAAAAACACCAAAAATCTGAAATGTTGTATGAAGTTTAACTAACTTAAAATTGAATCATTTAATCCTGTGATAGAAAAGCTGAATTTTCAGCATCATTACTCTTGTCTTAAATCTGATTCTTTCTATTTCTTCAGTAGATAAGCTTCAAAATCACAAAATAAAGTCACGATAGGCCCGAAAAATGTTGGATTTTATTATTTATTTATTTTATTGATTTATACAGGGATAATGTACAACATGACATGTTGTGCCAGAGTTAGCTATAAAGCTAATTTACATCTGTAGTCCCTGATTGTTTAGTTGGTTTAAATGTCTTTGGGGGGAAAAAGCTTGTTCACCAAAGCTGTATTTATTTGATCAAAAACAGCTAAAATCTAAATTATTGGTAAAAAATGTAACTAATTTAAAATGTCATTTATTCCTTTGATGGAAAAGCGGAATTTTCAGCATCGTTACTCTAGTCTTAAATCTGATTCTTTCTAATTCTTCAGTAGTAAGAAGCTTCAAAATGACAAAATAAAGTGTCACGATAGGCCAGAAAATGTTTGATTAAAGACTGAATTTTTAGATGGTGTTTAACAGTCTTCGGGAGAAAAAAAAAACTTCACCAAAGCTATATTTCTTTGATCAAAAACACCAAAAATCTGAATTATTGTGACATAAACAGTTGAAGTCAGAATTATTAGCCCTCCTGAATTATTAGCCCCCTGTTTATTTTTTTCCCCAATTTCTGTTTTACGGAGAGAAGATTTTTTTCAACACATTTCTAAACATAATAGTTTTAATAACTCATCTCTAATAACTGACTTATTTTATCTTTGTCATGATGACAGTAAATAATATTTTACTAGATATTTTTCAAGACACTTCTATACAGCTTAAAGTGACATTTAAAGGCTTAACTAGGTTAATTAGGGTAACTAGGCAGGTTAGGGTAATTAGGCAAGTTATTGTATAATGATGGTTTGTTCTGTAGACTATCGAAAAAAATATATAGCTTAAAGGGGCTGATAATATTGAGCTTAAAATGGTTTTTAAAAACTGCTTTTATTCTAGTCGAAATAAAACGAATAAGACTTTCTCCAGAAGAAAAAATATTATCAGACATACTGTGAAAATTCCCTTGCCCCGTTAAACATAATTTGGGAAATATTTAAAAAAAGAAAAAAAAAATCAAAGTGGGCTAATAATTCTGACTTCAACTTTTTTTTTTTTAAAGTACCAAAGAAACAACAAACAGGAAAATAAAATCTGCAAAATTACACTCCAATTATATCTACAAAGTAATCACAATAAGTATTCGCAATATAAGATTTTGCTCGAGGCACCACAGTAGCACTCTTCTATGGACTTGGTAAACAAGTGTTGATTGGTAGTTGGGCTCTGGCTTATATAGCCCAAACTCCCGCCCATTTGTGGGCTATACCATTTACAGGTAAGTATTAACTTTAACAAATACACAAACATTAAAAAACTTAACATTCAATCCACACTTCACATTAAACACATAAAAAAATCCTTAATATGTAATTAACAAAAAAAAAAACATAAACTTTCTTATTAGAAATAAACACATAATACACACTTCATAAACACAAAACACCTATACACAAACATAATGGTTTCGTCAGCTTCCGATCGCAGTGCGCATGCGCACACAATCCCATGCATTCTTAGACAGGTGCACTTCCTATGTGCTCGGTTTGACCGATCGCGACCGGAAGTCTGACTACGCCTACACAGACAAACACCAAACGAAAAAGACGACACAACAGGTGAAGTGGAGGTGTATGCAATGCCTATGGATGATTATGAATTGCAGGGAGTTGATTTATGGAAATATGTCCATGTGCTATCGAAATCGCGTGTGCACCCTCTCCTCCGATAGCGGCAACGGCAGGGAGGAACAATATGATGAATGAATGAGGTTAGTGGGCCTGTGAGTATGTCTGTGCGTGTATGTGTGTGCGTGAGAATGTGTGTGTAACTGCCAGTGCTGCTTTCCCAGTGGTGACAGTAATGTGACTTTATCACAGTGTTGATACAACATTAATGAATTGTGTAGAACCCTGCATTTTTTTACAGTGCAGTTAATCTTTTTTTTTTTTTAATTAAATATTTTATTTAATTTGGAGCTTGACAACACCTGATCCCCACTTTTATTATGTAGAAACCAGGATATGAGCCAAAAATTAGAAAAATATAACTGTAAAAAGTGATTAATTTATGCCTTATTTATCAGGGGTTGCCACAGCGGAATGAACCACCAACTATTCCGCATATGTTTTACGCAGCGGATGCCCTTCCAGCCGCAACCCAGTACTGGAAAACACTGTAAAAAGTGTCCTATTTAGTTTAAATGTTCCAAAATTACTTTTTTATATATATATATATATATATATATATATATATATATATATATATATATATATATATTTTTTATTACACAATACAGCAACTGAAATGTTTACAGTTGAAATCAGAATTATTAGCCCCCATTGAATTTTTTTTTCTTTTTTAAATATTTCCCAAATGATGTTTAACAGAGCAAGGAAATTTTCACAGTATGTCTGATAATATTTTTTCTTCTGGAGAAAGTCTTATCTGTTTTATTTCAGCTAGAATAAAAGCAGTTAAAAAAAAAAAAAAACATTTCAAGGTCAATAGTATTAGCCCCTTTAAGCTATTTTATTTTTTTTCGATAGTCAACAGAACAAACCATCGTTATACAATAACTTGCCTAATTACCCTAACCTGACTAGTTAACCTAATTAACCTAGTTAAGCCTTTAAATGTCACTTTAAGCTGTATAGAAGTGTCTTAATAATTATCTGGTAATATTATATAGTAATATTATTTACTGTCTTCATGGCAAAGATAAAATAAATCAATTATTAGAGATGAGTTATTAAAATTATTATGTTTAGAAATGTGCTGAAAAAATCTTCTCTCTGTTAAACAGAAATTGGGGGGGAAATAAACAGGGGGGCTAAGACTTCAGGAGGGCTAATAATTCTGACTTCAGCAGTATCAGAAGTATTTTAAAACAAGTTAATATTTAAAGACTTAATTTAAAGAATTTAAGCACCAAAATACCAATTAATTGTCACTTTATCCTTTATACCAGGGGTGTCCTGGAGGGCCGGTGTCCTACAGATTTTAGCTCCAACTTGCCTCAACACACCTGGAAAGATGTTTCGAGAAAGCCTAGTAAAGCCGCGGTCACACTGGACTTTTCTCCCCATAGACTTCCATTCATACGCATGCGAATGCGTCAGAGCTGAAACACAGGGTCATGCGTCGAGTTTCGCAGTTCGCTGTGGTGCAAAGTTCAAGCTTGGTGAACTCTGACCTGCGAAATCGCGTCACTTGACTGCGTGAGACCAATCCAGGATCAAAACATGACCTCTCTGGACAGAAATGTAAAACATGGACCAATCACTCGCTTTTTTAATGTCTAATCATCTTGATTAATCCCGCCCCTTTTCGCAGCGCCGTACGACAGAATTTCGCAAGCTCAAACTCTAGTGTGACCGCAGCTTAAGAGCTTGATTTGCTTGCTCAGGTGTGTCTGATGGGGGTTGGATCTAAACTTTGCAATAGAGGTAAAGTTGGTTTTATATTCGCACAATTGTTCATTTATAAGTCTCTATATTGTTTGCCATGTTACTTTGAATATTCGATCGGAATTAGCATGCTAGTATGACTTCAAAACAACATTAACACTATCTAATTGACTGTGAACAATGTTGTACTTTGATAGTCATTGGCTGCTAATATGATTTCCCTATTTAGAATTTGCAAAGAATACATTAATGAAATTATATTGTTTAGGAGAATGTCTGAATGTAAATATAAAACCAACTTTACCTCTATAACTTTGCAGGACACCCGCCCTCCAGTACTGAGTTTGGACACCCCTGCTTTATACTTTATGCCACTATCCTTCAAACAGCTAGATTTTATTCATTTGTTAGCTGTATTTTTAAAAATATATATTAATTTCTGTATTTTTACACAGTACAGATCAAAATATGCATGTTGTTTTAATGTACATAAATCCATTACAGAGCGTTATTTCACCCATATTTAGACATTTTAACTTCACACAGTGTTTGGAGCATTTAACACACTAATGACATTACAATTTATATCTATACAGTTTGGTGAATTTAATTGGCGACATGGACACAACAATGGTATGTTCTGTCTTTGAGGTCATATTTTAATATTTAGTGGACTGTTAAGGTTTTTCAGATGTGATCAATTTATTTTGATTAAATTCAAACACTTCATTCTGGACAACAAAGACTAGCTCAAAAAATAAAAGAAAAAAGTGCAGGTTATATTTGATTTCAAAATTTCACATACAGTTGAAGTCAGAATTATTAGCCCTCCTGTTTATTTTTTTCCCAATTTCTGTTTAACGGAGAGAAGATTTTTTTCAACATATTTCTAAACATAAAAGTTTTAATAACTCATTTCTAATAACTGATTTATTTTATCTTTGCCATGATGACAGTAAATAATATTTGACTAGATATTTTTCAAGACACTTCTATACAGCTTAAAGTGACATTTAAAGGCTTAACTAGGTTAATTAGGGTAACTAGGCAGGTTAGGGTAATTAGGCAAGTTATTGTATAACAATGGTTTGTTCTGTAGACTATCGAAAAAATTAGCTTAAAGGGGCTAATAATATTGACCTTAAAATATTTTTTTAAAAATTGAAAGCTGCTTTTATTCTAGCCGAAATAGAACAAATAAGACTTTCTCCAGAAGAAAAAATATTATCAGACATACTGTGAAAATATCCTTGCTCTGTTAAACATCATTTGGGATATATTAAAAAAATAAAAAAAAATTAAAAGAGGGCTAATAATTCTGACTTCAACTATACATATATATATTTTTAATGATCTAATAATTTTGCAAATATATATATATTTTTTTGAACTACTTTGTATCTTATAGCACTGTGACTTTCATAACTAAGTGCAAACCAGATACCAATATAAATCTTTTATTTATTTAGTAACTAATAATTCTCCATCTGTGGAATAATTAAGAGTTTTTTTTATGTATTTGAACCTAGGCTGAATTTATTCCAGGAATTTCAGTAAGACAGCCTAAAATGTTACAAAGATTTTTTTTTGTTTGTTTCAAATGTAGTGCTTTGAATTTCTAATCATCAAAGGATCCTGGAAAATATGGATCACAGATTCCACAATAGCACGACAACAAAAACAAAACAAGACCAGTCATTGGTATTCTAGTTATATTGAGTAAGCATTTGTGTATTATATTGAACAAGTAAGAATTTCAGTAACAGACACTATATTGTGCACAAATAGCAACTCATTTTAGGCATTAACCCTTTAACTTCCATTTAATGATAAACTATGGACAAAAATGTCAACCAGTTAAGGTGACAGTTAAAGTGTTAAAAAGGTTATTAGCTTATTTAATATGAAATATGACCTGCATATTCTTGAAGTGAAATTCAGAAATAGCATTCATTTGTTCCAGCATTAATGCATCTGCACATTAACATGCAACAATAATCTCACCTAAACCCTTTTAAATGAAAGATCCTGTCAAAACTTTGTTCTCTTTCCCCTTCCTATAGGTGGTGACACACTATGCCAATCAACTGTCTGTTAATCATTCATGTGAGAAAAAATATATATGATTTATGTTCGGTAAAGTTATATGGAGAGTGGCTCTACTAAACGTCAAGCTGCTGAAATAAGGTGAAGTCATATTTAAATATTTAGAACTTTTCAATGAAGCCCCGTGATCTGTAGAGGGCAGCAGTTCACTATTTAATTTGAGATTTAAAACAAACAGCAGTCATCTGAAGACCTCGAAAATAACTTTAGACCAACTCACAATATCAGTTCTACACTGTAAAAAGTAAGCCCACTGCCCTTAAAGCAACAAGTTGACTTTACTTAAAGTAAACCCGTCGTAACCTGGAACTAAGTCGACAACTTAATTATAATAATTCTGCTAAATGTACTTACTTTTTAAAATAAAGTCAACTAATCGCTTTTTACAATAAGGTATTAAAAATCTGAAGTAAAAGGAATAATACGTTTGTGATCCTGTTCAATATATCTGTAATATCTAATTATTAACCACACTACCAGTCAAAAGTTTGGGGTCAGTTTTTTTTAATTATTAATTTTATTTAATAATTTTAATAAAATTATTCTGTTCATCAAGGTGGCATTTATTAAATGTAAACATTTTTTTTTAATTGTTAAATACTTATTTATATATTTTTTTTTTATTACTTATTGTATGTATTTTCAAATGAATATATTACTCCAGTCATTATTTCTTTTATTACTATTACCATTAATAATAATAATAATAATAATAATATTAAAAACAAAAAATAATAACAATAATAAATATAGCTGCAAGCAGCCATTAAGGGGGCAAGCACTTTACAGCCAGAATGAGCAAAGCAGTCCAGAGACCAAAAATGGTGGCAGAGTAAAAATTTGATGTGTTGTCGTCAGTGTTAGATCACAATGAAAAACCTAAAGTTGGGTGTCAATATATTTAAGCATTGCACAGAGACAGCCTCAGATGCAGTTTGACATTATACCAGCACATTTCTCGATGCTGTAAACAAAAACTGTTTTGCCTATTTACATGAATTTCACAACACTTAGTCATCATGGTCTGACGATGATCCGAGTTCTATTTGGTGATATTTTGGTATGGTCTAGCAGGAGTTTGCAAAAAAGTTTTTTTTAAGCAAAATCAATGTGGCGGACTGGATGTTTAGCCAAATATGGCATATTTGGTTTCAATGTTCTCGGCTTGACCCAAGGAATAAGTTGAGATCATTTTTTATGACAGTAAACATATGCAAACTAAAGTTATTAGCAAATTTATGAATCATTATTGATGGTTAGTTAACCGTTTTATAACTCGTGACCACTAGATGGCGCTGTTACCAAATTTATGTGTTAAGGTTATTGTGAGTTGCCAATGACAGACCTAAAGATCAGTGTTCATATGTTTAAGTATTGCAGAGTCGCAGCCTCAGATGCTTATTGACATCATGATTACACATTTGTTGATGCTGTAAATGACAACCGTTTCGCTAGGTAGGTGAATACATTTGTGAAATATAGCATTTTTTGACAAAAATCTAAATGGGAAAATTGGACATTTTTCGACTCTGCATGCTCTGTTGGATGTGAAGAGACCAGTTTTATGAGTTTTGGACGAAGGGCTGAGAAGATATAAGCAAAAAAAGCTATTTTCTGTATCTCCGGACCACTAGGAGGCAGCACTCCGAAATGCTGCAGATAACCTCAGACCATGGTTGTCATATCACACACCAAGTTTGGTGTGAACACGTCAATGCGTTATGAAGATATTGCTTCAAGTCAATTTTCGCAAGCTCTACGTTAGATTTGTTCACAAGTTTAACGAAAACGGTTGGTCTAATCAACTTGATATGATTCCATAACTTTTGGTCAGCATGGTCTGTAGATCATGTGATTCAATTTTGGTGAAAATCGTATACACAGCCTGGGACGAGTTCGATCAAGCAGGTTTTGTGAAAAATTCAAAATAGCAAAAAAACTTTGAATCGGATTGAGCCAAGGATTCAGAGGGAAAAAAAAATTGACTGTAGCCCATTCGGTTCAAAAGTTATAACGATAAACATAAGTGAAACTTTGGACAAGTGGTGGCGCTAGAGAGTTTGAGTTAGAGACTTCAGGTTTGCTGTGGTTCATGTTGACACTGCCCTCTTTCATTGTGCCAAATTATACAACTTTTCCGCTACGGTTACATGGGCTGCCATTCAAATCCGGCGAAAGAAAAAGCGGAAGAAGAATAATAATAATAGGAACGCTAACAGAAGCAATAGGTGCCTTCGCTGCTTGGCCCCTAATTAATATTAGTGAGTGATTCTGAAGGTTCATGTGACTCTGAAAACTGGAGTAATGAAGCTGAAA
This sequence comes from Danio kyathit, assembly GCA_903798195.1. Lineage (NCBI taxonomy): Eukaryota > Metazoa > Chordata > Actinopteri > Cypriniformes > Danionidae > Danio > Danio kyathit. The sequence continues at coordinate 47,745,245 of LR812531.1, forward strand.
ATTCATCTTTAAAATCACTGAAATAAATTATTAAATTAAATTATAAGCTACTTCTGATCAGTTATTTTATAGTGCTATAACATTTCACAATTTTACGATTTGTATTGTACATTTAAAAATCCTCCTGACCCCAAACGACCAATAGTGTATATCTAATAACAAATCGCAAATAACAAAAAAAAAAAATGTTGAAAAAAAGCAATAATAAATAAATAAAAATGCTGAACTGAAGGACGTAGAATGATCAGAAAAGCATTGATATGCACTTTCTACAATAAATTTAGTATAGAATACACTCAAAAAATGTTCAAACTAATTTAAAATGAACAGAAACAACACAACTTTTAACTTGTTTCTATGTTCAATCCACTTAAAATTGTAAAAACTAATAAGTTAACTTAATTCCTTCATGTTTTCCCAACACAAATCGATTGTGTTGAACCCAGCATTTTTACAGTGTATGAATGACAAATATAGTCTACAATTCACTCATATAAAAGTTCCAAAAGGGTGTTTTTGTAGTAATGCAAACATACAAACAAAAACGCTTTTCTAACTAAAAAGATACTATGTGACTGTTAAAGATTCTTTACAAAACTATTATTGATTCTTTACAAGGCCAATATTGATAAATAATCAGACAAATATGAGCAATTATTGTCATATGAACTTAGTCAATTAAGTGCTGAAATGCAAGCTTCATATTACAATGCACTAATAAACCCTGTATTTTAACCCATAGAAAATCCACTTAATTTAATTGAAGAGGAAGGCGTGTTTTTATTGCAGTAATTTAGATAAACACGTGATGCATTAACGTGCATATTATTTTTATGTGCTGACAGAAAAACGATCAGGTTTAAGCTCTAAACCCAGTTTACAGAGGTCTGCTGACAGGTACAGTCGTGTATAATGATATCCTTTAAATTCCACTTTAAGCACTTTAAGTTGTCAGTCTGTTTCTGAGGGGGCGCGACGGTAATTACGCACAGCTATTGCGAAAGACGCAGCAGAAATTCAACAATTCCAATTACGAAATGGGCGTGGCTTTTTATTATTCATGAGGTTTCGCAACTGTATTCGGCGTGGTTAGTTAATATTCATGAGCCTAGTATGCAGAGCCTCTGGAGAAGGGAAGATTAACTCATTTTCCAAAAGGTCCCAATTAGAAACTAAGGTGCTTTTACAGGGTCGGTTCTGTCATAATAATAATAATTATTATTATTATTAATAATATTATTATACATTTTATTATAAAACAGTGGATGAAAATTTACGAGACAATAAAATATGGAGTACTCAATAATATCACTATTTAATAAACATTCATAACAGTTGTACTTTGCTTTTGTAGGTTATTACATTTATGCAGACAAATAGCTAAATAATGTAGACTTATGTTTGTGTTTGATTTTTTTATTGACCATTTACTTCACGCGGGCCAATCACAGATGTCACAAGGGCCAGATGTGGCCGTAAAATGCCCAGATATGATCTGGAGTATTTCTCTCGCATGCGCAGACGAAAGTGTCTCCAGCAGCAGGTCTGCGCAGGCGAGGAGAGGATGGGAGGTGGTGTTCTGGGGAGCGTGTTTGACAGTCATTTAAAAGGGGCGGGAATATACAAACAGTCCCGCGTGTATAAAACTCATGGAGACGTATGAAGTGCTGTGGAGTTTGGACATTACGCGTGACACACTGGCAAAGGAGATCATGAGAAACATGCTGTCACTGCTCGCCGTTTTGACTGTGTATCTCGCGGTTTGGGGAGGAATCACAGCGGATGCTCAAGTTGGATCTGTGTTACGGAACTCCATCAGGCATCTGCCCGCAGCATCCAGCCCGAGTGACGCGGTGAGCGCGAGCCCGCGGGTCACCGGCACCGTAGACAGCGACGCTCCGCCGGTACGTGCACTCTCAGGATGATGAAAAAACCCACGAGGATTTAAAGAGGACTCGTTTAGAGATCGTTCATAACTCTTTTTAAATTCTTATGGATTTACTTATTTTTGAAGGTAAGTGGTTACAAAATGTATATGAGCTGAATTAAAACTAATTAAATGTATTAATGTTCAACTTAATTTGTTTAAATTCAGCCCATATAAATTGTTTGCAACCACTTACCCTTATTTATTTATTTTAGCAAATCTAAGCTCATTTTTTCAGTGTAGCCTACTTTAAGTGCTATAAATGAGCGCATTAAGGGATTTTAAGGGATAGTTGAATATTTCCTCAATATTTCCTTTCCCTCAAGTGGTTCCAAACCTTTATGAGTTTCTGTCTTCTGTTGAACACAAAAGAAGATGGTTTGAAAAATGTTGGAGACCTGTAACCATTGACCCACAAAACGAATACTTTGGAAGTCAATGATTATAACATTTTTCAAAATATCTTCTTTTGTGCTCCGCAGAAGATAGAAACTTATAAAGGTTTGATACAAGTAAAAGGGTGAGTAAACGACAGAACTGTCATTTTTGGGTGAACTATCTTTTTAAGGTGCATTCTATGAACGGCAAAATGTTAACTAGGTGGTTACGATGCCCGTTGAAGGGTTAAATTAAGTGTGTGTGATTTGCTCTTCCACAGTCTCCGCACTGCGCCGCTGACTCGGAGTGCAGCATCGGTGAGTTTTGTAACGGCTCGCGTGGAGTTTGTCTGTCGTGCCGCAAGCGGAGGAAGCGCTGCGCTCGTGACGGAATGTGCTGCGCTGGAAACCGATGCATCAACGGTACAAACCCAATATCGTTTTATGCGTCTTAGAACTAGTTTGTTCAATAGCATGAAGGTTCATTTTTCCTATCGTGTTTCTTTCTCAGGTGTGTGTCAGCCTGCTGATGCAGCTGCTGTCGGGTCTGCTGACGCCAGTCCACCGGGTGGCAACACAGATGTGTCTGGTGTGGCTGTAACACGTGGGCAGAACTTCACACATCCCAGAAGAACAACAGTCCTGTCAAAACCACAGCAGACGCAGAAAGGTCTCAAATCTGTCTATCCTCTTCTCTATCACATGTTTTTCATTTCTCTCCTCATCTTGTCTCTTTTAATTTATTTCTGTCCTGTTTCTCCTTGCATGTCTTCTCTTGTCTAAACTTCTTTCTTTACCTTTTGCCTCACTTTTCTTTTGTCTTGTTTCTTCACATTTCTTTTCTCATTTCTTCTTGTCTCATCTTGTTTCTTCACATCTGACTCTTCATTTCTTATCTTGTCTCTTCTGTCTTGTTTCTCCTTGTATCGTCTCTCATTTCTGCTCATCTTGTCTCTTCTGTTTCATCTTTCCTATTTCTCTTCTCTTTTGTCTTGTTTCTTGTATCGTCTCTCATTTCCTCTTCTCGTATAGTCTCTTCACATTTCTTCACTCGTTTCTTGTCTCTTAAATCTTCTCATCTTTTATACTCTTAGTTTCTTGTTTTTACTCTTGTTTCCTATTCATCTTGTCTCAGATTTTTCTCTTTTTGTCGCATTTCTTTATCTCTTTTCATTTCTAAGTTATTCTCACATTTATTTTCCCCCATCACCTTTAGTTTCTTACCTTTTTGTCTCATTTCTTCTCATCTGCTCTGTTCTTGTTCTTGATTCTAATGTTTCTTGTCATGTCTCACTGTTTCTCCTTTTTGTCTCACTTTCTCATTTCTCCACTTTTTGTGAAACTTCGTTCCTTTCCTCTTTTCTTTAATAATTTCTCCTCAAATCTCTGTCTCATCTCTTCTAGTTTTCATCTGCTGTTCTTATTATTTTATCTCCTTTCTTGTCATGTCTCACTTTGTCTCTTTATTGTCTCATGTTATTTTGTCCTTTTTGTCTAATTTCTTCGTCTCCTCACATTTATTTTGTCTAATCTCATTTAGTTTCTTACCTTTTTGTCATTTCTTCTGATCTGCTCTGTTCTTTAATCTAATGATTCTTGTCATGTCTCACCGTTTCTCCTTTTTGTCTCACCTCATTTCTTTTTTCATTTCTCTACTTTTTGTAAAATTTCGTTTTATTTTATTGTCTCCTCGTTTGTTTCATCTTGTCTCTCCTTTCTCCTCACATTTAGTCTCATTTCTTTGCAACTATTTTCTTCTCAAATCATCTCGTCTTTTCTCCTCTAGCTTCTTAATTTTTTCTCCAAGTTCCTTTCCTCCTTTCTTTAAGAATTTCTCCTCAAATTTCTGTCTCATCTTTTCTAGTTCTCATCTGCTCTGTTATTGTTTTATCTCATTTCTTGTCATGTCTCACTTTGTTTCTATTGTCTCATGTTATTTTTTTCTTATTGTCTCATTTCTTCATCTCCTCCTCACATTTATTTTGTCTATAATCTTTGTTTCTTACCTTTTTTGTCATTCCTTCTCATCTGCTTTGTTCTTGATTCTAATGATTCTTGTCATGTCTCACTGTTTCTCCTTTTTGTCACGCCTCATTTCTTTTCTCATTTCTCCACTTTTTGTGAAACTTCTAGTTCTTTATTCTTGTCTGCTCGTTTCTTTTCATCTCGTTGCGACTCCTTCTGAAATCATCTCGTCTTTTCTCATTTCTCCTCTTGCTCCTTCATTTTCCCCTCCAAGTTCCTTTTCTCTTTTCTTTATTAATTTCTCTCATCTCTTCTAGTTCTCATCTGCTGTTCTTATTATTTTATCTTATTTCTTGTCATGTCGCACTTGGTCTCATTTTTTCATCTCCTCCTCACGTATATTTTGTCCCATCTTATTTGGTTTCTTACCTTTTTGTCTCATTTCTTCTCATCTGCTTTGTTCTTGTTGTTCTTGATTCTAATGATTCTTGTCATGTCTCACTGTTTCACCCTTTTGTTTTCTCATTTCTCCACTTTTTGTGAAACTTCTGGTTGTTTTCTTGTCTCCTCGTTTCTTTTCATCTTGTCTCTTCTATTCTCATTTCTTCGCATCTATTTTTTTCTCAAATCATCTCGTCTTTTCTCATTTCTTCTCTTGCTTCTTTCCTTTTTTTTTTTTTAAAAATTTCTCCTTAAATTTCTCTCATCTCTTCTAGTTCTCATCTGTTCTTATTATTTTATCTCACTTCTTGTCATGTCTCATATTATATTTTCCTTATTTTCTAACTTCGTCTCCTTCTCACATATATTTTGTCAGCTTTTTGTCATTTCTTCTCATCTGCATTGTTCTTGATTCTAATGATTCTTGTCATGTCTCACTGTATCTCCTGTTTGTCTCATCTCCTTATTTCTACACTTTTTGTAAAACGTCTAGTTCTAATTTCGTCTCCTTGTTTCTTTTCATCTGGTCTCTTTTATTCTCATTTCTCCTAATTTTTGTCTCATTTCTTCTCATCTGCTTTGTTCTTGTTGTTCTTGATTCTAATGATTCTTGTCATGTCTCACTGTTTCACCCTTTTGTTTTCTCATTTCTCCACTTTTTGTGAAACTTCTGGTTGTTTTCTTGTCTCCTCGTTTCTTTTCATCTTGTCTCTTCTATTCTCATTTCTTCGCATCTATTTTTTTCTCAAATCATCTCGTCTTTTCTCATTTCTTCTCTTGCTTCTTTCCTTTTTTTTTTTAAAAAATTTCTCCTTAAATTTCTCTCATCTCTTCTAGTTCTCATCTGTTCTTATTATTTTATCTCACTTCTTGTCATGTCTCATATTATATTTTCCTTATTTTCTAACTTCGTCTCCTTCTCACATATATTTTGTCAGCTTTTTGTCATTTCTTCTCATCTGCTTTGTTCTTGATTCTAATGATTCTTGTCATGTCTCACTGTATCTCCTGTTTGTCTCATCTCCTTATTTCTCCACTTTATGTAAAACGTCTAGTTCTAATTTCGTCTCCTTGTTTCTTTTCATCTGGTCTCTTTTATTCTCATTTCTCCTAATTTTTGTCTCATTTCTTTGCATCTCGTATTTTCTCTTCTCATTTCTTCTCTTGCTTCTTCATTTTTTTCTCCAAGTTCCTTTCCTCTTTTCTTTAATAATTTCTCCTAAAATGTCTGTCTCATCTCTACTAGTTCTCATCTGATCAGTTCTTATTATTTTATCTAATTTCTTGCCATGTCTCATTACTGTTTAATTTCTTTGTCTTTTCTTTTCAACTTCTCACCAAATCTGGTCTAATCTCTTCTAGATGTTTCTTCTCATCTGTTTGTTCTTGTTGTTTTATTTTCTCTCGTTTCTTGACATGTCTCAACTGTTTCTTATTTTTTGCCATGTTTCTTCTCGTTCTGTGTTAATTTCTTCTCTTTACTAATTTCTTCTCAAATCGTTATCTCATCCCCTCTAGTTGTTTCTTCTCATCTATCTGTTCTTACTGTTTTTTCTCATGTTTTTCATCATGTCTCACTGTTTCTTTACTTTGTCTCGTCTCACTTTTTATCATTTTCTTTCTCATTTCACCTCCTTTTGTTTCTTCTAATTGTCTTTTCTTGTTTCTTTTCTTTATATGCACCTCACAAAGACATATTTAATATCATATTGTATCATATATCATCTCTTTTAGACTTCATTTTCTCATCTTTCTTACTCTGGTTTCTTCTCATCTAATCTCTTTTCCATCTGATCTCATCCAGTATCTTCTGCTTTCTCCACAAGCTGCTCTTCTTCAGCATGTCTCTGAATGCAGATCTGACGTTTGCTCTGTCTGTTTTCTGTCAGGAGGCGAGGGTGAGACGTGTTTGAGGTCTTCAGACTGTCTGGAAGGGCTCTGCTGTGCTCGACACTTTTGGTCACGGATCTGTAAGCCGGTGCTGACAGAGGGACAAGTTTGCACGCGCCACCGGAGGAAAGGAGCTCACGGTCTGGAGATCTTCCAGCGCTGCGACTGCGGCTCCGGCCTGACCTGCAGAGGCCAGAGAGAAAAACCTGGAGCGGAAAGCCGAAACCTCCACACCTGCCAACCGCGCTGACCCTGCAGACTCGCTTTGTGCTCAACACACACACATACAGACACAACACGCATGCAGACACACATGCAGCAAAGGAAAACTGATTCCACGGAAGGATGCGCCATTAAAAGGACTGATCGTATTTCCTGGACGGAGGCAGAGAAACTGCACCGTACGGATGTTTCTTGTTGTACACTCTGCTATTTAAGACTTTTTTTCCCGGGTCATCACAAAAGGCAGAATGCTTTTGTTTCCCTTTATAAGGAACTTCTTATTCTTCTTGCAGTAAATTACTGTATTGTAAATACGTAGTCAAAAATTGCACTTAACGCTGAGCATATGGATCCTGTAAAAGTAGCATTTTATGATTCAAACACGTCATTATTGTAAATGTGCAAGCCATATGATTTAGATGGTTATCAGTACTCGATTTTTATTTCGAACATCTTGTAAAGATATTTGTGTGGTTCAAATATATATATATAAGTGAAATGACTATAACAATAATAAATGGATTTTTATGATTCATAATGCCACAACTGCAACCTAAAGAAACCACTTTAGGATGTTTATATATACACTATACATTAGGGCTGCACAATATTGGAAAAAAAAATTAACATTGCGATTTTTTTTTTTATTCTGCCATATACAGTTGAAGTCAGAATTATTAGCACCCCTTTGAATTTTTCCCAAATGATCATTAACAGAGCTAGGAAATTTTCACAGTATTTCTGATAATATTTTTTCTTATGGAGAAAGTCTTGTTTTATTTTGGCTAGATTAAAAGCAGTTTTTAATTTTTTTAAAAAACATTTTAAGGTCAAAATTATTAGCCCCTTTAAGCTATATTTTATTTCCCATAGTCTACAGAACAAACCATCATTATACAATAACTTGTCTAATCACCCTAACATGCCTAATTAACTTAACCTAGTTAAGCCTTTAAATGTCACTTTAAGCCATATAGAAGTGTCTTGAAACTTTCACACAGTCAAAGGCCTCAAAAAACACTTGCAAAATGATAAATTATAACCCAGACTCAATATTGCATATACTCATGATGTGACTATTGCGAATGATCACATTGCGATATCGATGCTAAAATTGACATATTGTGCAGCCCTACTGTACATATAAACAGTTGAAGTCAGAATTATTAGCCCCCATTTGAATTTTGTTTTCTTTTTTAAATATTTCCCAAATGATGTTTAACATTATTATAGTATGTCTGATAATATTTTTTTCTTCTGGAAAAAGTCTTATTTGTTTTATTTTGGCTAGAATAAAAGTAGCTTTTAATTTTAAGGACAAAATTATTAGCCCCTTTAAGCTATATATTTTTTCGATAGTCTACAGAAGAAACCATCGTTATACAATAACTTGCCTAATTACCCTAACCTGCCTAGTTAACCTAATTAACCTAGTTAAGCCTTTAAATGTCACTTTAAGCTGTATAGAAGTGGCTTGAAAAACATTTAGTCAAATATTATTTACTGTCATCATGGCAAAAACAAAATAAATCAGTTATTAGAAATGAGTTATTAAAACTATTGTTTGGTAAAAAATCTCCCCGTTAAACAGAAATTAGGGGGAAAAAAATAAACGGGGGCTAATAAATCTGACTTCAACTGTATATATACTCGGTCTAATGACATACACTGTTTGCTTTATTCAGCAGGTTAAGCTTCAATCATCATTCAGAAACCCTGACAGCATTTTGTGTGTAGCGGAGTTGCTGTGGACAAAAAAGTTTTTTAAATTAATAAATGTAAATGTGAAAAATGTGTTGTAATTCAATGCACAGAGCTCGGTTTAAAAGGGAGAAGGGAAAATTAACACATTCTGCAAAATTTCCATCGCAATAATATACATTTTAGAGCATTTTTAATGTAACTCGTATTCTAGTTTATAAAAACAAAATACAAAACAGAATGTGCACTTGGAACTTTCATGTGGAAATGGACGTCTTAGAGCAATCGCTGTACATTTCCTTTGTAGGCTTCCATGGCAATTGCATAAGTTTCAATGCGTTTGAAATATCTATTTGCTACTTTGAAAAAACAAAGTCTTGGTGCAACTGATGCACACCTCCTGCATACAGTAAACTTCCAATGTAATTGCATAATTGTCAATGTATGATTAATTTAAATTTTCAATTTTTTTTATACAATAAAAAATTCATTTAATAATATTAGAATATGTTTACGGTGTAAAATGTGTTTAATGGTGTAGTTAAAAATGGAAAGGTTTTAATATCCAGACAACACTTATCAAAACAATGCACAAAACATTGATTAAAATCACTGTACATACCAATAGTTGGCCTTATAGTCCGACATTAAAGGGCACCATTCTTGATTTGATCAACACAACTGAAAGCAAAATACACAATCACATGAGTCATCATTTTCCCAAAATCACATGTATGTAGTATATACAGAGAAAACTGGGTTTTGTGTTAAAATTAAAGCCAATGTTAACATTTGGTGGCCCCAATAAGCAGTTGTGTAAATGAATGGCCCAAAAATATTTTTGTGTGAACATACTTTAAAATCTGAACATTTTGATGCATGTATGTAAAGCATGTGGATAAACCGGTGAGGTGCAGTGAATAATCTGAGGTAATCTATGCAAACAAAAAAACAATTGAAAGCATTATTCCTAACAAACAAAAAAAAAAAACACATTTCTGATGCAGTTGGTAGTTATGCGAGTCCCCTAGCGGAAGCTATCATAGCAAACAAACAAGCTCAGAGCTCTGCTGAAGAGCCGTAATCCTCTGGGTCTCTTTATCCCTGTCTGCAGAAAAACACCTGACCACATGAAAGCCTCAATGGGCCCAAACAGCAGGGAAGTACAAAGCCGACAGGAGGATATCAAACGAGGAGAATCCCGAGGAAGTACAAGAGGATCAGCTGCGACAACCTTTGGTGTGTCTGGCTAACTTCTAATTAGTCCTGCAGTCAGGCCTCAATTGCAGGTTAATCATAGAGATATCTGACCCTTTAATTACTTTATTATGTAGCCTGTTTGGCACGCATGCACATACTGTAAAGAGCAGTATAGGCAAACTTATAGATTCATTAATGCCAGCTTTGACTACAATATAGTTTTGTTTGTTATAATATTCAGCATCAGACTTCCAGAATCATTTGTATACAAACAACTGCTGCAAAAATTTTGTTTAGATTGCCTTTTCACTTTGTGATTCACAAGTGTTTTCTGTTTATTCATGGTTATGAATTGCATTATGGGACCTGAATAACTGCTCTGTTGACTTTTGATTCAACTCTGCAGTTTAAAAAAAAAGTGACTTTTGTTGACATTTTAGTATTTTGAGTTTAGTAGTTTTAGTAAAACAGTAATAATAATAATAAGAATAAGAATTAATAATAATATACTTTATATATATTTGCAGTTTATTACCAGGTTTTTGTACTGGAATTTACAACACCAATCCAATATAAATCAAATACTATATGAAGTTTTAAAAACTCATTTCAAGGGAAGCACGTGATGTGAGAGCAGCTGCAATCAATCATATCAATAATCATTTCTAGTCCAATCAGATATCATTGCTAGACGATGAATTCTAGCCTCCAATAAATAAACCCATTCATCCTACCTTCCTTATCTTCGTTTTGAAGAAACATTACTTCCACCCCATCTCCCCCTTTCCTCCTTTACCAGGGGGAGCTTTTGAGCCCTACCTGATCTTGGACCCCCTGTCATGCTATATGACCAGGCGGGAGCCATGGGTTCAATTATCTCAATTAAATGTGAACTCTTGAAATATATATCATTCAAACTATACTAAAATGCTCAATAAAAGTCATGATTTCAAATTTTCAACCTCAAAAGTTGTTTGAGGGATAATCAAGGCCCCATATTGCAATTCAAAAACACAAATAAAAGAAGAAAAAATGAATTACGAAAAATGGAAATCTATTAACATACAGAATCTTTTGTATGTGTATACACGTAAAACAACAACAAAAAAATCCTCCTTTGAGTAATTCTTCCAAGCAGTTGTCTTTTTCCTTTCACTATATTTGAGAGCTTCTGTCTTGCCATTGGTCAACATCACAGATGTGATTCATCCCTATTTGGAGGACCAAAACTAACAAACAAACAAAGCTAGTCTTCTGTTGGGTCATTGTGGCTTTCAGACATGCTGTCCAGTTTCAATCATTCGTTTTACTTCGGCTTATGGCCCGTTTCCACTGAGTGGTACAGTACGATACGGGTCGGTATGGGTCACCTCTATCAGGCTTGCATTTCCACTGCTAAAAGGGTACCAATGGTACTCTTTTGGTGGGGGTGGTGTACGACAAAGTTTCAGACGACGTCATTTTCCCTCGAGGAAATGTCTACAGTAAAGCTGTACGGGTCATTCACACATCATATGAGAAGCACTTCTCACAAAACAGATGGTTTATACACATAAATACTTCTGTATAAATGTTTATTATTAACCTTTCTATCAACATGATTTGATTATAAATGCAGATCAATAATAGTGTGAAATAGCCTACTGTAACGTCTGCAATTATATGGAATAAATAAATAAATGCAACATATATGAACACATACAGACCATTACACTCTCTGATATGTTACCAATTACAGAAAAACTACACACAGCATACATTTAGTCCTTATTTGGCTTCAAAAATAACACGAAATATAGCCCACAGTCAGAGCAAACCTCTCATATGTGTCTTTAATCTTCAGCAGCACATGTAGCCTCTTGTTAGAGAGTAATTCCATCAATCCGAGTTCATAATAGTCCAAAAGGTGATAATAATAATTAAACATGGCAGTTTGTTCATGTTTTAGGTTGCAGAAAGCATAATTTGCTGCTGTTTTTTCCGGCTTCTTTGTTTTTTCGCTCTTCACTCTCGCATTTGTTCCTTTCTGATACCAAAGCTATTCAATGATCACGCACACGTTATTAATATGAGCTCAAGAAGTTTGTTATTTCAAATATAGACACGCGGTAAGCACTCTGGACAAAGTGACACTGCTCGCACTTTTAGACGGGCTCGTAAAACAACAACAGGACACAGACGATTTTGTTCTTCTTGGCTTTGTGGCTGTTCATCAAGACGACGACAAGGTTTGTTTGAGCACGGGTCAACCATGGCTCGTTATTATATGTTTATATTATTACGGTGTAATGTCTCGGCTGTGTATTTAAAACATGGCGGTTCCTTTGTTTTAATTTTGGCTTGTTGCACAAGCGAATGACGTTATCTCTGTAAACCAATAGCGTTCAGCTGCGCGTCTAGCTCTGCCTTTTGGTACCCTTGGCACCCTTAAGAGTGCCGAAAAAGTGGTACGGTACGGTGTGGTTCGGTACGCCTTTTGACTGTGGAAACAGCCATAAAAGCGTATTGAACCGTACCACTCAGTGGAAACAGGCCATAAGTCTCTATTTCAGAGGCCGCCACAACGAAATCAACCACCAAATATTCTAGCATATGCGGATGTCCTTCCAGCCGCAACCCAGTTCTGGGAAAACCTCATACACACTCACATTCACACAGACACACTCAAACACTACGGCCAATTTAGTTCATCTAATTCACCTATAGCGCATGTCTTTGGGCTGTGGGGGAAACCGAAGCACCCAGAGGAAACCCACGCCAATACAGGGAGAACATGCAAACTCCACACAGAAACACCTGCTGGTCCAGCTGAGACTCGAACCAGCGACCTTCTTACTGTGAGGTGACAGTGCTACCCACTGCGCCACCATGCTGCCAGTTTCGAAGAGTTATAAAAAAATCATTTGTGTGCTATTTTGAGCTGAAACTTCACACATATAGACTCTATGGACATTAGACACTTATTTTACATCTTGTAAAAGGGGGCATAATAGATCGCCTTCAAAACGTTAGAAAGGACACATAAAAAGCAAAAAATGCAATGACCAAAACAAGTTTCTTGATGAATTCCTGGAATATTGAATGGTGGAATTAATTTCTTGCAAAGGTACGGCAAAAAAAAAACCTCAGCCAGTCACTATAAACCCATGCTGAGCATCAAAGGGTTAAGTGTGTGATTTTAGGCCCGCTTTTCATGACTGGAATCACAGGATCAGTGCTGTCCACATCTCTGGAGCGGCTGGTGAATGTCAGAACAAGGCTCTTCATTAACAGGATCATAAAAGAGCGAGTTTTCCACTCCTTCATGCTCTTTACGCGAAATGTAACCTTTCTCTCTGTCCCTTGACCCTGCTGTCTCTGTCAGTAGAGAGAAAAGGAGAGAGAGAGACAGACACTGTGGCTGAAAATTACAGACAGCCAGATCAGTTTAATGATGTCAGGCGTCACAGATTCGAGAGCTCACCAAAACTGACTATTTTAACTGTGCGCTTGGAGCCTTGAGGAGGACAGACACACACACACACACACACACACACACACACACACACACACACACACACACACACACACACACACACACACACACACACACACACGCATGTGCACGCACAAATCATGTCATCTCTCACAGTGCGTAGTTTTGGTTTTCTGAGCTGTTCTTCTGAGTAACTGTCAAAGTTACTCACCTCCAATCTCAGCCAAATGAGCAAATTACTCAGAAACAAGTCCAAACAAAACCGCAGAAGAGCTTTCAGTTACACAGCAGATCAGCTCGCCAGCCCTGTGTGCATGTGTCTACAGCTTTGTGTGGTGTTTGTATGCCATATAGTTTTACTATTTGGATGCGCTCCTTTTAAAGGGACAGTACAACCAAAAATTAAAAATTCTGCTATCAATGATATCTTTGATCTTCATATTTCTAGATCCTTTGGTGTACTTTATCTAGGAGATATTCCTATTAAACTTGAAAAGGAGGCAAAATATATAAATATATATATATATATAAATATAAATATATATATGAATGATAATGAATAATAACATTATAATAAAAAAATGTAATGATTCGTTATATATTCATTCATTCATTCTCTTTTCGGCTTAGTCCCTTTATTAATCCGGGGTCGCCACAGCGGAATGAACCGCCAACTTATCCAGCATGTTTTTTTACGCAGCGGATGCCCTTCCAGCCGCAACCCATCTCTGGGAATATATATATAAGTGGTGGGCCGTTATCGGCGTTAACGTGCTGCGTTAACGAGAGACTCTTATCGCTCGACAAAAAAATATCGCCGTTAACCTATTCTCAAAGTTGGGTTGGGAGCTGGGTCTATTCTACACAAGCTATGGTGACTTTCACCTTGATATTTTAGAGCGGATGTATACCTGACCGATGAGCCGTCTGACAAAACAGTGCCCTTCTAAATCAAATCGGCAGGATGCCTGACTTTAACTGCAGTTCAGCAATTTCACTTTAACTCATGAACATTTCATTCATGCACCGTGACACACTGGGGTATTAGAAGCAAATAATGAGTAAAGACTTTAAATGAGTAAAGAATTTAATAACTCACGCCAAATGGAAAGAAAAAACTTCCGCATTTCACGATGTGTGTGCATTTGTGTGTGCGTCTGTGTGTCTGAGTGTGTACGGTCCTTTATATACAGCCGCCTGTGTGGATCATGTCAGAAAATATGGCGAAAAGTTCTACATGATGGTAATAGTTTGTCAGTAATGCCACTAATATCTGCATACTCCACGTCTTAATTCCATTTCTGTTTAGTTCAGTTATGACTTTAGTCGCATTAAGGTAATCAAAAATTGCTGTTTTCATGGTAGACTCTTAATCAGAGTATTGTTTTAATCATATTAAAATCGTATCAAAGTATTTTTGCCCATGTAAACGTACTCAATGCTTGACACACCGTCAGGGCTCTGTGAACTTGCCTTTGCGAAGCAGCATTTTCTGTATGTACGTACATCAAAAGCAAGTATAAACAGTGCTAATAAACAGTTAGTAAAAACAAGTACATCTTTTTCATCCCCTATATAATTAATCATTAATCTAGATTAATTTCAAGATTAATCTAGGTTAAAAAAATTAATCTTTGCTCACCTATAATACACACACACACACACACACACACACACACACACACACACACACACACACACACATAAAATAAATACCTTTTCACACTTATATATTTTCTATAATAAAAAATATATTTTCTATAATAAAAACAGAAGTTACACAACACTAAATGTTTAAAACATCCAAGTACAGTAGGCGTTTTGTACTAAATGAGTTTTCTGATGACCTCACACACACTTCTTTAGGTTCAACAACAAACAAATAAATCAGACATGCAGCAACTAGCTGACTCAAGACATTTCTTTAAAAGATTGACAAACAAAACTGCCTTTCTGAGAAATCTGGTTTTGCTCAGTGTTGAGTTTTACATTTTTTCATGTGTCCATTAGCAAGTCTACTACTTTGTATAAACACACATGCGCACACACACACGCACACGCGCACACACACACACACACACACAAACACGGGCACACACACACAGACACACGCACACACACACTGACGGTGACAGCTTTGTGAGTAATATTTCAGCAGCGGAGGGTTGTGAGGTTTGGGCCAGTCTAGAAAGCGTGTTTACGCTGAACCGCTCGTTATTGGGCAGACCACAAACCTCTGCTGACCACAGGCATGTGTGTGTGTGTGTATGTGTATGTTTATGGCATAAGGAGGAGGAACTGCTCTCAAATACACTCAAACAGTGAGCTGAAGCAGAGTTCTGACTGCCAGCAACATCATATTCGACGACAATTATCTCATTCATCTGCGCAGCGAGCATTTTTCACAAGCGTAGGAGTGCAAAACAGAATTGCATCACCTCTGAAACATGGGTGGGTTGTTTTTGTCATTTCAATACAGCGAAATTACAAAGATGATGATGATGATTTTAGAGATAATGTGGCAACAAACATCTCACATCTCTTGATTTCTTTGGCACAGGTGCACACAAACAATGTTGAACAGAAGAAGCCAGCCTTGTTCCCAGCGTTCATTACAGCCTTCAAAAGGCGCTTCTCACCTGGCACGAGTGTGTTTTACCACGCTTATCTAAACAGTTTCAGAACGGGTGTCATTCCTTACACCCAGTAGATCTGCTCTTAAACAATGTGCTCCATTCATCATGCACCGTGCTCTCGATGACGCTCAGAGGAAACGGTTGCGCAAAGAGAAAACTGGCATCACTAATTAAACCTCCTTCATTCCACAGCTCCGCGAGCTAGCTAATCAAAACAAACAATTAAAACGCTATTGTTCTGAGTGAAGAGTAAACAGCTCACAGCCTCAGGTATTCTCTTGATCGACCTGGGAAAGATGTGTTGTCTGAGGAAATCATTTCACTCAGGCGTAAATGAGTTCATTCATTTAAAGGTGCAGTTCAACTAAATATGTTGTTTTAAATTAAAGTCTTTGGTTAAAATGAGTTTGTCCTAAGTGAATTTGTAATAATTGCTCATTGATACAGTAGGAAGGTAGTTGCTGTAATAGTGTAGTTGTGTAAGATGCATTCCAAGATTAATTTGCGGGATTTTTGTCATCAAACAGCTGCTGTGTTCTCGCACATCTCATTCAAAACCTAATGCTTTGATTTGATTTTTGACTGTTGTATTCTGTGGAATCATTCAGTGTAGCGTTAATGGAACTTTTATCATGCCAGATCTGTTCTGTTTGCTTAAAGAGCCCCTATTTTACATTATAAAAGGACATATTTTGGTTTTGGGGGTCTCCAACAGCTGATATGCATGCAAGGTCAAAGAACACTTTCATTGTCTTATAATATGCATTTATTTTTACCTAATTATCCCAACGACTCCCATATGATTCGTTCAGCGATTCATCTGTTCCCAAAACCCTCCTTTGCAGGAGTCTAATCTGTTGTGATTGGTCCGATGACCTAGTCTGTTGTGATTGGTCGACTGAGTTCAGCGCGAGACAGAGAGAAACACCCACCACGGCAATGAGGTAGCACAGAGTATGTGAGAGCCCAATGCAGGAATGCAGTTAAACACCAGCATATTACTCTACTCTTAACCCTAACCCCAAGTAATAACAACGACACACATTCAGTATCAATCCACACAGTGGCAAAAGTTGTGTGTGTGTGTGTGTAGGAACAGTTGATGGTGGCTATAGCAAAGGCAAACAGCAGAGGATCGCGAGTTCAGAAATGCATTTAAATCGGTAAAGGAAGCACGTGTCACGTTTTCAACGTGGTTTTGGACACAATATGTGAACAGCCCCGTACAGATTTAGCCTGAGAGATGCATTACAAGCACTGACCTACTGTATAATAGATAAGTGATTACAAGACGCACGGAGCGATTTCAAGTTACAACACACATTTAAATATTTATTTTGCAAACTACACAAAACGAGACAACAATTTTAATTACATTTACATGTTATGATCCAGAGAAAAAAAGAAACTGGTCCATATAAACTGTAACAGTTACTGACAAAGTCTTATACATAATAGAGTCTCTGCTGCTTTTTCCTTTAATAGCAAACGGCCGGTGAATCCCGCATTGCAGCGTAGGTTATTGTATCAAAAATCTGAAAAAATTACAGAAACAAACACAGCACTAGGTTGACTATTCTGTAGTGTTGTTGTGAAAATGAACTTTAAACCTTTATTCCCCACAGCTGAATCACCATCTGTCAGTGATTGCCATCTTCGCGTCATGATCAGTCCTGTGATCCCCCGCGCTCCTCTAGTGTCTGAAGTTGACTATTTTGTTAAAGAATCAATAGTTTTAAACACAGTGCACTTTCAGATTTAAACCTCAGCTGGATGTTTTCATTCACTTAGTGCTGTGTTACACACTGCATGGAAGGTCATTTTCAGAAACCCATAATAGGGGCTCTTTAACCATTCTACTCCATGCTGATCCAGGCCAGTCAGCACACAAATGGTTTCAATACAAAAGTGTCAGTTGTTGCCTTGCTCACGTGACTGTAATAAAAACTACAATATGGACAATGTTTAGATATTCCTCTTGTTGGGACTCCTTCTGTTCTGATATTTACTTCGTTGAATAACAATAGATAAATAAATAAATAGCGCTCTTCCTTCTAGCCAGCTATGAAGAAACTGAGAGGCGACGTCATGCGCACACATTATCTAGCACGGTTCAACACAGTTGTTTAATAGTGCCTAGAGTTCCAGGCCCAATTGTGCAGTGCTGTACCAGGCTCATGCGGAACCACAACTCTAACCATAACTGAGTGTTCTTAGAATAGTTCAGCACAATAGTGGAAAAGTGGCTTTTAATGTGATCAAAAACTACATTAGCTGTGTGTTTAACTGACAATAATTTCACAGCTTAGAATTTTCACCAGCCAATCAGAATCAAGCATTCAACAGGCCCACATTGTAATTAAATGTTTTTGTGTAATCATGATTTGCATGCCTTAATACAATCTACTGTAAATTATGCTTCTTTGTAAAACATGCTGAAAAAACATGACATTTATGCTATTTAAAAATATCCGCATTTTACATTTTGGACCGCCATTATTTTAGATGATATAATCTGATTGCTTCCCCTTTAACGCTCTATCGGTTTATATTGTAAAAGCTGCACAACTGGAACAAAATGCTGATAATATGCCACATTGTGTGACTTTTGTTTGCAATTTTCAGGCAAACCACACTAAAAAAAAGAATTGATGAATGTCTTCACTGTGCTAAAAGAAGGGGAAAGACAGAGAAGATGCCTAATGACGTTAAGAATTTTTAGCAGTCTAAAGCACACCTACTGACTGCACACACAAACTAAATGCTGTAACATCAGTGTTTACACACAAAGAGTCTAAACGTTCTCGGATATCGAGTGAAAATGACAGGATCTGAACACTGACAGAGAAAAGTTCAAGCTCATTCAAGGAGACACCCAGAGATCGATCAGTTTCACTGCAGTGGGTAAGTGTCCAGTTTTCTCCAGTTACAATCGATGCAGCAGCATACAACATAATAATGTTACTCCTTGTGGAGAAAAAGTCAACTGTAATGACGGCTAACATCGTACTGAAAATTAAAACCAACAGAGGCATAATGTGGCATTGTATGAGTATTTGACTATTTACTAAAGAATTTCAACTCTTACACACAGAGCTGTTCAGTAATGTCATTTCCAAAGCAGTGGACCAATCAGAAGGACTTGAAGGTGGGGAAAGCTTTGCGAGTTTGTTTACAGGCCCCTAGCAATACTCTGTGCTTTTTAAGAAATGATTCCCGAGGACTGCGTCTCACGTTGTTTGAATCTAAGAACTGTTCTGTGTGAATGGCTACTTAGAATGTTTCTCAGCCAATCAGAATCAAGCATTCAATGAAGCATATAAGCTTCCACAAGTAAGCCCTCTGCAAACAATAGCGTGATCGATGATATGTAATTTGTGACATTTTCTGACCTGGTGGTGTGTGCTGGTTGTTTTAAGTCAATCTTCTTACCAATCATTACTCCTGGCTGTGTGGAATGCGAGTCTGGAAGGGCGTCTGAGATTCGAGAGCTTCATGTGGGCTCCAGCAGGCAGACAGACAGACAGCAGAGCTCTTGCAGAGACGACAGCGACTGCCGGTTTGATCCATGCCGGTGTCCCTGCCTGATACACACACACACACACACACACACACACACACACCACACACACACACACACACACACACACACACACACCACACACACACACACACACACACACACACACACCACACACACACACACACACACACACACCCCTTTCCTGCCATGTACTATAAAACAAAACAACACTCTTCTTTGAACACTGTAAAAAAATAATATGATAAGTCAGTCACAGCAACATATATTACTAAAACTTATTATTCATTTATTCACTTTCCTTCAGGTTAGTGCCTTATTTATCAGGGGTCACACATCAGAATGAACCGCCAACTATTCCGGCATATGTTTTACACAGCGGATGCCCTTCCTGCCGGAACTCAGTACTGGGAAACACCCATACACACTCACATTTACACACACATACACTACTGCCAATTTAGTTCATCCAATTCACCTATAGCTCATGTCTTTGGACTGTGGAGGAAACTGGAGCACCCACAGGACATCCATGCAAACACGGTGAGAACATGCAAACTCCACACAGAAATGCCAACTGGTCCAGCTGGGACTTGAACCACCTTCTTGCTGTGAGGTGACAGTGTTAACCACTGAGACACAGTGCCACCTATAACTTCATTCATTCATTTTCTTTTCGGCTAGGTCCCTTAATTAATACAGGGTCGCCCCAGCGGAATGAACCACCAACTTATCCAGCATATGTTTTATGCAGTGGATGCCCTTCCAGCCGTGACCCGTCACTGGGAAACATCCATACACAATTATTCACACACATACACTATGGACAATTTTAGCCTACCCAATTCACCTGTACCACATGTCTTTGGACTTGTGGGGGAAACCGGAGCACTCGGAGGAAACCCACGAGAACATGGGGAGAACATGCAAACTCCACACAGAAACGCCAACTGACCCAGGCGAGGATCGAACCAGCGACCTTCTTGCTGTGAGGCTGACGTGCTACCCACTGCGCCACCGCGTCACCCGCCTATAACTTATTAAAATGAATAAAATTTCAACACATTTTTTAAATTATAGGCCTACATGACTTTATTGTATGATTTTAAAGAGATAGTTTACCCAAAACTGAACATGCTGCCATCATTTACTCACCCTCCACTTGTTCAAAACCTGTTTCAGTTTCTTTCTTCTGTTGAACACAAAAGAAGACATTTTGAGGAATCTTGGAAGGCAGCAGCCATTGACTTCCATAGTATTTTGTTCTGTTTTTATATGGATGTAAATGGCTGACGGTGCCCAACATACTTCAAAATATCTTGTTTTCTGTTCACTAGATGAAAGAAAAGCAAAAACAAACATAGCAGATTGCTTCTGCTTTAAAATTGTGCCCAAACTAATTCTCTTAAAAAAGGTTACCAAAAGATGACAATTTATTTAACATTTATTTGGTCTGTTTAACAAAAATGATATTTTAAAAAATGTTGCCTGGTAGCCATTGACTTACTGAAGTCCAAAACACTTTGTCAATGGCTAATATCGACAAGGAAAAAAATAGCAGCATAATATTGTTGTAAACCTTTTGGAAAGATTTAGAGCATGCATATAATTTCTTAAATGAAATTGAAATTGCTATGAAATTCACATTTGTAGTGTAAACCCTCAGGCGGTGGATAAATAGAGCCTAATCTCCATCTACTGACAACAGGTGATCATTTTGAGAGGTGTTGCGACAAACAAGGTAGTCATATGTTGCTGTGTTACCAAATATACTGCTGTGTAAACCAAAACATACAGATCACGACTCTGCTACTGATAACAAAAATCGTTGTTACCTTTTCACATGAATCACATGCTTCGCATTTGTTCATAAACTGCATGGCATGGGTTTGTTCATTCCCTATTGTCATACTCAGGGCCAGACAGAATCTGCGGACATTTTTTGCTAATTCTGTGAGAATTTTGTACAAAATATATGGGCCCTATCATACACCCGGCGCAATGTGGCGCAAGGCAATTGTTGCAATTGTTGTATACTAGTTTCAGCTCGACACAAGAGTCATTTTGACGTTTTTCATCACGCTGTTTAAATAGCAAATGCATTTGCGCTCATATGCGCGCCCATAGGCATTCTGGTCTAAAAAAGGAGGTGTGTTAAGGGGCATTGCTGGCGCGTTGCTACTTTGAGAAACTAGAATAGACTGTTTAATAGATCAGAGAAGAGGAGGTCTTATGTCCAGCGCAGAGCATGTTAGATGTGCGCCTCGCTTAAGCATTGCTTAATACACACTGGATGTAGAGCAATACGCAAATATCTTTACAAATAAAAAAGAATTAAAGGATTAAAATATTACAAAAATTATTACTTTCTAACCTACATAAATATAAACACCACTGCCTCCATGCCTTCTTCATCTCGGGGGGCTTTTTCAGTTTATTCATGACAAATTGCTTTTGTATAATGTTATTATTATTAGCAGTATTATTTATTATATGCATATTTATATTTGTTTTATTAAAAACAAGCTTAGATTTGATCACCTGTCAGCTTTTAGACCATATGGGGCATAGCATGTGTATTCGTAAATAACTTTGTTTTTTGACCACACTTCGTTATTATTGTTCATTTATTCGTTTGCTGGAAATGGAAACTGAATTTAGAAATAATTTTGAAACAAATCTTTGCACTTAAACAAAATTAATTATGTAGGCTAATGGATGTCTGTGCGTACAACACGTTCCTTATCCACGAGAGTGAAAGTGAAAGTAAAAAGGAGGCTCATTCGCTCATTCTTGCGCTGCAGATGATTTGTTTAACTGTTTTCTCACTAGTGAAGCGTTCAGTTTTTCCACTTACAAAGTCCGCCATGTAAATAGCAAATGCGCTATGGCGTGACGCAACTGACTCTTAAAGTGAATGGGAGATGAGACTCTGATTGGTTTATTCTCAAAACACATCTTTGAGGGCCCTATATGTACAACAGTTCTTTCTGGTTCTCCAATCTGATTGGCTGATGGCCGTGTGATATTCCCGTAATAACAGCACTAGTACAACCTCTTCACTCTTGTGTATTACTCAGACCACATAGAGTGACAGCGGATCAATAAACTCACTACAGTTAGATAAATATTGCAGCTGTTGGACAAAAATTTACTTTTGAGGCTTTTTCAGGTGAGAATGTAGTTGTTTAGAATATAACTATGCAGTTTATTTATAAGAATAGTGCTTATTTTAAATATTTGTAATTACGGAGATACATTGCTTCGGCATACATCAGCCTGTCATACTGAGCAGAGCAAAGACGGTTGACATTGTCCATACACAAGATGACAACAGAGACCGCATAATAAGCCCTTAGAGGAGAAAAACCCAGCGTAAATTCAAACTACAACTGATCAAACCATTAGAAAACGGGTAAGTGACAAGTAAAAAAGAAAGAAAGAAGAAATGTGTTTAGCGCTTTTCCTTATTACAAACACATAAGTAATCTGGTAGTGTTTGCGCTGCTTTTTCGGGGACAATTGTGATCTCCCGATTGCAACTGAGAAATGTCTCTAGACTGATGGCACTTCATGCTGTTCTGCCTTATAATCTTAAAATGTGAGTAAAATCACCTGTTTCGTCTTTACTTTAGACATTACACTAGAGAATCATTCAAATACTAGCTCTAAGTGATGTTTGTGAAGTAGCAATGGTTTCTGCTGTTCTGACATCAGCTGCAGATGTGAATAAATGGCAGAAGTAGTTCCTCATACAAAAGGATTTTTAGACTTTGTGTTTGATTTTCTTTTTTTATATACACGATTATGCCGTCAAACTGTTGTAAAAACACAATATCACACTCGTAGCATATACACTCTATATCGTCACTGGTGGGACACTAAGGCACGAGGCCGCAACGCACGCCTGCCATTTATGCCAATATACAGCCATATTGCACTGCTTCTTGTGTGATATATACACACACACACACACACACACACACACACACATTTACTATAAACTAGTATAAATAGACTCAATGATGGGCTCAAAAATCTTCAGAAGTCTGTGGATTTCTGCAGATGCATAATTCCATGTGCACCTACTCATACCTCACACTATACTGCGAAAGTGACAAAAATAATAAAGAAGGGTCTGTAAAAAAATCTTAACACAAATGTGTTCAGAAGAGAGTGCATGTTAATACCATGTGAAAACAGGGCCTTACATATTTTATCATCACTGAAGTGAAATTCTATCATTTCAGTTTATCCTGAGTCAATAGTTTCCGCTGGCTTGATTCCCACTGCTCTAACAGACCCGTTGACCCACCTGCTGTCCTCAGGTGAGTCTGGTGCATGGCCTACGCTTGTGTTGGCCTCTTTATCCCCTGCAACAGTCAGCCTATTGTTTACCGAAATCATAAAACAATATTCTGCGTCTGGAGTGGCTGCCAGACTAAACAGAACAAATGAAGAACTCCTGGGGTCCGCTGCTGCCGGGCCTGTTCTGAATTAGCCTGCTTTCACATTTGTTCTGTCTTGGCTGAGAGCAGGGCAACATTTAGCGCTTTAAGAGCCCATCCCTGCTTTAAAAATCCCACAAAATTCAGCGCAATTTCACTCAGCGGCTCTGTTCCAAGACCTGGTGAGCTGCCCTGCTGTCGACACCACCGGCCTGCCATACAGTGTTTGAGGGAAATAATGAAGATAAATGCTGAAGTGATGGGAATATACACAACTGTATGACAGGAAACACCATAATCGTTGACATAATTCTGTTTTCAGTTGGGTTTAAGTGACGTAGGTTCATGACGTAGACAAAATGACTTATAATATTATGATTAAATATTATGATTGTACTTAGACACAGTAAGCTTAAATTTCGCAACACTACAAGGATGTTTGTGTCAGCATTAAAGATTAAACGTTTTTGTCTCTCTTTTTCTTCCTGTGAAAAAATATAAAATTAGAAACTTTTTATTTATCTTAGCAAGTTGTTTCATACCACTACAACTACATATTTTAAGTAACCTGTACTATATTTAGTAATACAATTTCAAAAGCTAATCAAAAATTTTAATAAACAAAACAGTAGTATATCACAAGTTCACTGGAACAAAATCAGCTGTAGACCAACATGATCATAATCCAGTTGGAACATTTCTTTCTTTATTTCTATTGAGCATCATGAGGTTCAAAGTTTTACTACTCTAACTGCAATGTACTCTGGGATACTGCACCTAAAATGGATACATACAATGCTGCTTATTAATTTGGCTAAAAATAATTTCTTTAAAAGATAGTTCACCCAAAAATGACAGTTTACTTAATATGTATCTGTTAAGCTAAACAGAAGACATTTTGAACAATGTTGGTTAGCCATTGATTTACTGAAGTAAAAAATATCACTAAAGTCAATTGCTACTGTCAACAAATAAACTTGTTCATGGTTAACTATACCATTAAGGCAATTAAATACTGCTGTGAACCTTTGAAGAGCATGCAAATATAAAAAAATGCTATGATAATTAGTGGGCCAGTTTACTAGGTTATGGAACAGAGCTAGTTTATGCATGTGTGCATCATGGTATTTACATCTAGAAAAAGAATACTACTCATTCCCTCTGCAATATGCAATGAGACAAATGGTGAAAATATATGTGGTGAAATAGCTCTTTAAATATACATCATTTCAACAGTTATGAAAATGTGTGAAAAATTCACATTCAATCAAAATTTCACAGAATAAGCAACATAAGATGAATGATTATGGAATTCATGTTTTCAAATTCCATATTTCATAGATGTGAATGATAATGAAAAAAAAAAACGATACTGTTCCTTAAATACAGCTTTTTGTGGAATTTTTTGGACATTTTTTTAAAGCAACCATATGACATTTGTCTGAGAGGAGGCAAATGGAAAAAAAAAAAAAAACATTTAATTATAAATGTTAATTAAAACCAACCTACCAACCAAATAAAACCAACAAACCAACCAATTAAAACCAACCCACCAACCAATTAAAACCAACAAAGCAACCAATTAAAACCATCCCACCAACCAATTAAAACCAACCCACCAACCAAACGAACCAATTAAAACCAACCACTTAAAAACTAACCAACAAATTACAACCAACCACCAACCAATTAAAAACAAACAAACATACCAATCAACCAAGCAATTACAAGCAACCAACCAACCAACCAACTAATTAAAACAAAACAACCAACCAATTAAAATCAACCAACTAACTAATCAATGAAAACCAACCAACCAATTAAAACCCAACCAACAAATTACAACCAACCAATTGAAAACAAACCAATTTAAAACCAACCAACCAATTAAAACCAATCAACCAAAACCAACCAACTGAAACCAACAAACCAACCAATTAAAACCAACCCACCAACCAATTAAAACCAACAAACAAACCAATTAAAACCAACTAACCAACCAATTAAAACCAACCACTTAAAAACTAACCAACAAATTACAACCAACCACCAACCAATTAAAACAATCAAACATACCAATCAACTAAGCAATTACAAGCAAGCAACCAACCAACCAACCAACCAACTAACTAACTAATCAATGAAAACCAACCAACCAATTAAAACCCAACCAACAAATTACAACCAACCAATTGAAAACAAACCAATTTAAAACCAACCAACCAATTAAAACCAACCAACCAAAACCAACCAACTAAAACCAACCAACCAACCAAAACCAACTAACCAAATATAAATAAACTTAAGCTAGTTCCCAAAGAAATATTTCTTGGTTCAGCTAGATTAGTTTCATTAATTTCCAAGACAAAACACGACAAAATGACTAAAATGTAAACATTTTCAACAAAAAAACTATTCAAACTTTTATGAATCAAGTCCCCAAAACACTCCTGTAATAACACTGTTTGGCAACCACATACAACACCACTCTCTTGTTCTGTAGAAAGTGTAAAAACATACATGTTCACCATAATCTAATGATTGTTTGAATTGTTCACCTGACATGGTTGGATTTGTTAAGCAATCATTGTGTCGACTGATAAAGTTTAATTAGCAGCATTTCACCCTCTCATCAGTCATCAGATGTAATCTCTTCATCAAATCATAACGCTCGGCTTCATCCACAAAATTAGCAGCCTTTTGTTTGACAAGCCTGAACAGCAGAGAGCATGACAGACACAAGCAGGCTTTGATCTCTAGGAGGAGACGATTGGATTTCTTTCACTCATCTGCAGGTGAAGTCAGAGGTTAAAACAACTGCGTTTATCTGCTGAGAGGCCAATGCCATCTCATCATGCTGAAAAAAAACATGTACTCATTCACACCTGCTTTAGAAATACCTGACTAACAGACCCTGTCAAGAATGATCAGAGACTTGAGGTGCCACAGGTTCTTATAAGTCTAAGGAAGTGTTTCCACCAGCTATTAAAATGCATTACCATCACAAATGCTAAGTAGAGACCATAACCATCTGATATTAATGTCTTCAGATGCATCTCTAGTGACCACATTCTATTTTAAGTTGAGGTCTAGAAACATGCTTTTCATTAAAAAAATAAATAAATAAAAAAATAAAAATAAAAATGAATAAAAATAAATCAATAGGCTAAATTTTAAACCTGTAACCTGTAAGTAATATAACTGTAATTTGTAAAGATTGTAAAATCTTCTCTTTACACTCTCAGAACTAATGGTACACGAGTGGTCACCGAGGTGGTATATTTTTAAAAAATGCACATTTGTACCCTAATGATCCATATTAGTACTTCAAAAGTACACATAAGTACCTAAAATGTACTAAAGTGTAGCATTTAGACACTAAAATTCTGAACACATTGTGAAACATTTACGCATTTTTTTGTGTACACAAAAGGTTTTGCTGCAAATTCAAACAATACATCCCATAGTGATTATGTGTTTGTCCAGTAGCATATTTTTAATTTAGTCTTTAGGCTCTATTTTAACGATCTAGGCGCAAAGTCTAAAGCACAGGGCGTAAAAGCATTAAGGGCGTGTCTGAATCCCCTTTTGCTATTTTAAGGATGGAAAAATACGTTCTGCGCCCCTGCGCATGGTCTGCCAGGGCTGTGCTTATTCTCTTAATGAGTTATGGGTGTGTTTTAAGAATAAACCAATCAGAGTCTCATCTCCCATTCCCTTAAAGAGTCAGGTGCGTCGCGCCATGGCACATTTGCTATTTACATGGCGGACTTTGTAAGCGTAAAAACTGAACACTTCAAAACAGTTAAACAGAGCATCTGCAGCGCGAGGATAAAGAATGAGCCTACTCCATTCGGCCTTTTCTTTCACTTTTACTTTCTTTCGTGGATAAGGAAACATGTTGGACGCACTCACTGAAGACATCCATTAGCCTACATAATTAATTTTGTCTGTTAAGAGCAAAGATTTGTTTCAAAAAGAGGTGAAGGCATGGAGGTACTGGTTTTTATATTTATGTAGAAACTAATCATTTTTGTAATATTTCAAGCCTGTAAAAAAAAAACTGTAAAAGGGTTCATTTGAATAACTTTGTCGCACATGCAGTCTTTAGACAAAAATAGTAGATTTTCCCTTCATTCCACCAACTAATCTGAATCAAAGTGACAGGCTGTATTGACATTGAGTTTTTAAGCATGATTTATTATTATTTACACTGCATTGAGTAATCATCGTATCCCAGAGAGGGGTCTGGATGCAGTTGCAAGCTGAGCTGCATGCTTTTAATGCGCACACCTAACCCCACCCCACAGTGATGTCACTAGCTCCATTGAGTGCATTGTGTCTAATATTGCAAGTCTAAGATATGCAGTGTTAGCTTGCAAATCCTGAAAGTCTGCATCCAGATACTGTTGGTACCACATGGTGCACACACCTTGCACATTGCTGATGCCATTGTGAGCATTTAAACTTCTGTGTTCTGTCATTGATGGCGTTAATAACACTTCCAAAATATTAGCAGGCAGTTGGGTCTCTATGTTCCACTGTGTCAAGTTTCTTTGCCGGTGTTTGGGTTTATGCTGGAAATGTGTGCGATGGTACCGTAGAAATAGCTCAAACTCATACTCATTTAGGGAAGAAAGAGGCTGGAACTGATGAACATTCAACAACTTTGACCATAAAATAAGCACAAACGTATCCAGAAGCAACACCTTTTTTATTACAAATTTATATATTTATTAAACACCGGCCTCGCTCTGCTCCCACAGCTCTCAGCCCCTCCAACACGCATCAGCACTACCAACCTGACCAATCACAGATCAGAATCAGTAACTGAAGAATACCTAACACCATCTCACAGAAATTCGCAACTTTTTGATTTAGTGGCTAATTTGTATAAAATCGTACAATCTCATTCGTACAATTTAGTATGATTTGCTTATCCCTTTGCTTATCTTATTGCTAATTTGCTTATGACGGTTGGGTTTAGAGGTAACAATTCCTTACATTTATATAGCGGTTTTCTGGGCACTCAAAGCGCTTTACACATTGGAGAGGAATCTCCTCATCCACCACCAGTGTGCAGCATCCACCTGGATGACGCGACGGCAGTCATTTTGCGCCAGACAGCACACCACACACCAGCTGATTTGTGGACTGGAGACAGGGTGATGAAGCCATTTATGATATGGGGAGGGTTAGGAGGCCATGATGGACAGAGGCCAGTGGGCAGGTGCTGGCCTCACTAACACCATTTCCGGCAGCAACCCAGCTTTCCCATGTGGTCTCCCATGCAGGTACTGACCGGGCGCAGCCCTGCTTAGCTTCAGTGGGCGACCATGTGAAAGTTGCAGAGAGCTAGCTGCCAGCAAGGTGGGGTTTGGTGCCACGGTTCCTTCTCAAAATTTTACATTTTTGTACAAATTCATACGAATTAGCCACTATATGGACAATACTTACAATGGCTACGTTTTCTCGTGAGACCAGACTGGAGTCCAAACTAAGGGCTTAGTAACTACTAGCTAGTTTGTAACTAAATTTGTTCGCACTTTGGTTGCACCTCATGTTCTTAAAGCAAACTGTAGTTAGTAGGTCGTAATCTCTCCGTAAAGTCATGCGTAGTCGCATTGAATGACGTAACATCCAAAAAAAAGCATTTAAATCGTTACTGCTTTAAAATTCTGCAACTAATGCATCTATATATAACTGCCCTATGAAATTAAATTATAAATTACATTTTTATAGTACACTAAATTACAGTCAGTCACTAATAATATACGATGCACACAACTGCATTCCTGGCTCGTGATGAAGATATCAAAACTAAAATAAAAAAAATAAAAATAAAATAATAATAATAATTATTTTTTATTTTCTACTCTAAAAGAAAAGAGCAAGAAGAAAAACTCAGTCGTGAAGAAATTCTCATTTTAATTGATAGATACAAGAAACAAAACACTCCTTGAAAGAAAATTGAACTTCTTTCATTAACCGAAAAAAATGCGAGATTTGGGAGGAAATTAAGGCAGTGAGTAGAGAGAGATCATTCTTCATTATGATCGCGATACATGGGAGGAGGCTGCCGTAAATATTGAGTTGGAATGTAGCCGTACGTTTAAACTTAGCTCAGTGGTCCAACACAAGAATATTTAGTAGTGTGTAAGTTTTAACTTAGTGTCTCTTTAAGTCACAACTAGGCTACGTTTTAACTTGCGCACTGCTGGTGCAACCGGCACCTGGTTTTTTGAGGCTGTTCGAATGAGTGTTGTCAAAGTATCGAGTTCGGTACCATTCAGTACTGGAATTTTTAAAAGATTAATTTCCCGCTAACATTTGAGCACTGTTTAGTGGGTTTTTAAAGACTGCTGACTGGCCATTGTATTCTTGTTCTCAACAGAAATGATTGATTGGCCGTGAAGGTCATCGGTTCACCAAATGGAAAAACAGCAGACATGAAGGGTTTCAAAGCTGCGTAGATCAGTTGATTCATCAGCAAATCGCTCACATGTTAGCTCATAGACAGACCAGCTGATCAATATGACTCTGAAATGCTCTAGTGTCCCTGTATCTGTGTTTTCACTTGGTGAAGAGTGGTGATCTGATAACCTTCACAGCCAATCTTTTCTGCTGAGCATATGAACACAATGGCCAATCAGTAGTGCTTAAGACACTCTCAACAGCGATCAAATTGACATCTCTTAATTTCTGTACCAATTGGTTCCAAACTCGATATTTGTAAGAGTCTGTGAGTATTTACTCTATGAAAGCAATCCAATCAATTGCATCTCTGGAAGTGCCCAATAGTGGAATGCTCAAAATGTTTCAGACCCTGTTTGCACCTGTATTTAGGAGTCAACCACTTGTAATCGGATTGCCAAAAACACACCTTAACATCTGGCATTATCTGAGCCTGATGCATATTACTTCAGTCATATTTGTAAAATATGGATCAGATGGTCATAAATGCCCATGGAAATGTGGTATGTCCTAAAGGCAAATGCTGAGGAATCTGTGTGAGAAGACGCAGAAATATGATTTCCCAGAAAGTACAGTTGGATGTTTATTCCCAGAACTGGCCTCAAGATGAGTCCCAGTAAATAATGCAGAAATGTGGCTGAACATCCTTTGAGAAATTTCCCAGAGATCCAGGAGCAGCAGCTGGTGTCTGGCTGCATCTTACAGTATGAGTTGATGTGATGGGTAAATGTCTAATGCTCTGCGGGGTTGAGGCGGAGGTCTGTGTGTGTCCCTCCGTGTTGAGGTTTTGTTGCCTGTGTGTGTTCTGTCATCCTGGGTGGCTGAATTATATATCTCTCGTGACACGTTAAGTGTGGCCCATACATTTACAGAACGACAAACACACAAATCAGAGCAGACTACAGCCGTTTGGGCCCAATTTGGCCGCGGTATTGATTCAAAATTCATCATATTTTTCCCTTCATAATATCATATCGACTAAATCTCACTCTTTAGATAAATAAGGGGTCTTTTATTGCAATTTATGTTTCTATATAGAAACTTAAACATCCACAGAAACTTTCCATAGTACAAAAGTGTTTTTAGTTTTACGTTAGATAAACATGGTAATAATTTTTAATAACTGCACACCAAATGGTTATCGTTTCTTAAGCATTAACATTAACAGACATAATTAAGCAGTTTATAAATAAAGTATTATAAATCGCTTACTAACACTGTACTGTTTTCATATTGTTAAATGATTATATTTATTATACATTATAATTAATATATAGATTATAAATTAGATTTTATTACAATGTATGTGTCTATATTGGAGTCTCTATAACTCACAATTCATGCCATTAACAAACAATTAACTCAATAAACTACTACTTAGCTGCTTATTAATAGTTAGTAGGGTGCAGCTGGGTAGGATTAGGAATGTAAAATATAATCACACATTATAACTATTAAATAACTGTTAATATCGCGAGGTAATAAGCCAGTATTACAGTGCTTCTTGAAAGTATTCATAGCGCTTCACTTTTTCACAGCCTTTGCCGTGAAGCTCTAAATTGAGCTCAGCTACATTCTGTTTCCACTGATCATTCTTGAGATGTTATCGGCAGCTTAATTGGAGTTTACCTGTGGTAAATTCAGTTGATTAAACATGATTTGAAAAGGCATACGGGACTGAGCAAAGGCTGTGAATACTTATGTACTTATGTGATTTTTTAGGTTTTTTATTTTTAACAAATTTGCAACAATTTCAAAACATCTCTTTTCACATTGTCATTATGGGGTATTGTGTGTAGAATTTTGAGATAATAAATGGATTTAATCCATTTTGGAATAAGGATGTAACATAAAAAAAAATGTGGAAAGTCTGAAGCGCTATGAATGCTTTCCGAATCCACTGTAATAGCATGAACACTTTATAATTACTACACCATAAAATAGTTAGTTCATCATTTGTTAAGCATTAACTCAGACATTAGTAAGCAATTTATAAATAACATTGACATGTTTTATCATATTGTTAAATTATTATATTGATATCATCAAATTTTATGTTGCAGTTTGACTCTCCTGTTATTCAGCAATGTTTAAACAGTACATTAAAGAGGAAAGATGTATTTTTCATTTGATACAATTCTATTTTTGTATCTTGACATGAATATTTTTGGTTCTAAATCACTATTATTAATTTACTTTTTCCATATAGTATATAACTGAGATTTTAATTGTCAATTGTAAGGGATTGTAGATATACTTTTTGTAAGTAAAGCATTTAGCAGTAACTATAACTACTATGCATGAAAAAATAAAGATATATAAAAAGTTCATTTGAATAGATTATTAATAATATACTTATTCTAATCTTAAAAACCACCAACTACTTTTAAATAACTGGTTCGTAAATAATACAGTACTTATTTTAGTAATGAGAGATTAATCATTAAAGTATGAAGTAAAAGTATAAGAACACCTTTATTTTATACTATTTATTGGGTGAAGAAGAATATATGATAACTTCATTGACATGGATTACAATGTTTTTATTATTATTCAGTCATAAAATTTAAAAGTTGTCTAATAACCCCCAGTCACACTCCAGGGTTATCCCGATAGGTATTTCAATGAGTGCACCATAAAAAGTGTTAAAAGAAGAGTTAAGCTGAGACTCGACTTAGAATACGATCATGAAATATTCAAGAAAGCTTCCTGACTATGCACATTAGCATACTAATACCTCATCATGTTTAATAAAAATGAAAATTAAAACATGACATGTACCTTCTGACTGCAATTTAGTCAGGAACAGGAGCTGCATGAAGATATCAAGTCAAATGAATGTTTAGTGTTTACATAAAATCTCTGCGGCGCATTTAAACGAAGGTGATATTCATTTAACTTTGCATAATTATAAGCACAAAATTTGAATTCATTTAGACAGTATTTTAAAATAGAAAACTGCTATCATGTGCAGTTTGTATGGCATACCATGATAACATCGTATGAACGGTTTATATGGCTGTAACTTTTCACATCATCTAAAATTATGAAACTATAGAAGACAAAAGGTGATTATATTTCATAGTAAATATATTCCATTTATGTTTTATTTTCCAAAAGGCATTTATTCAGGATTTCTGGATAAATAAAAAAGTTCCAAGGAAAAGCTCATAACATAAACATGCCTTATAGTTAGGTGATCAGTGTATTGATAATATACACTTACCGCCCTTTACGTACACCTGTGCAACTGCTCATTAATGCAAATTTCTAATCAGCCAATCACATGGCAGCAACTCAATGCATTTAGGCATGTAGACATGATCAAGACGATCTGCTGCGGTTTGAACATGGCATGGTTGTTGGTGCCAGACATGGTCTAAGTATTCAGAAACTGCTGATCTACTGAGATTTTCACACACAACCATCTCTAGGGCTTACAGAGAATGGTCCGAAAAAGAGAAAATATCCGGTAAGAGGCAGTTCTGTGGGCGCATTTGCCTTGTTAATGCCAGAGGTCAGAGGAGAATAGCCAGACTGGTTCGAGCTGATAGGAAGGCAACAGTAACTTAAATAACCACTCGTTACAACCGAGGTATGCAAAAGAGCATCTCTGAATGCACAACACATCAAACCTTGAGACGGATGGGCTACAACAGCAGAAGACCACACTGGGGGTCACTCTTGTCAGCTAAGAACAGGAAACTGAGGCTACAATTCGCACAGACTCACCAAAATTGGACAATAGAAGCTCGGTAAAACATTGCCTGGTCTGATGAGTCTCAATTTCTGCTGTGACATTTGGATGGTAGGGTCAGAATATGGCATCAACAACATGAAAGCATGGACCCATCCTGCCTTGTATCAACAGTTCAGGCTGGTGGTGTAATGATGTGGGGGATATTTTCCTGGCACACTTTGGGTCCATGAGTATCAATTAATCACTACCTGAGTATTGTTGCTGTCCATGCCCATCCCTTTATGACCATAGTGTACCCATCTTCGGATGGATACTCTTAGCAGGATAAAGCGCCATGTCATAAAGCACAAATCATCTCAGACTGGTTACTTGAACATGACAATGAGTTCACTGTACTCAAATGGCCTCGACAGTCACCAGAGCTCAATCCAATAGAGCACCTTTAGGATGTGCTAAAACAGGAGATTTGCATCCTGGATGTGCAGCCGACAAATCTACAGCAACTGCATGATGCTATCGTGTCAGGATGGACCAAAATCTCTGAGGAATATTTTAAGTACCTTGTTAAATCTATGCCACGAAGAATTAAAGCAGTTCTGAAGGCAAAAGGGGGTCCAAACCAGTACTGGTAAGGTGTGCCTAAATAATGGCCAAAAGGTGATTATATTTCACAGCAATTATCCTCCGATTAAATTTCATTTTCCATTTGATTTAGGATTTCTGGATGAATAAAAAGGTTCCAAAGAACAGCAGTTATTTAAAATCGAAATCTTCATAACATTATAAACATCATTTATTGTTACCGTTTATCAGTGTATTGCTGAATTAATTAAATAAATAAATAAATGAATAAATATATAAATATTATGTGCAGTTTAAATAGCCTGCATGACATAAAGAGATTACATGGACTATTTATACTTTTATACTATTTTTCACACCGTATAAATGTAACTGCTAAAGTCAAAAGTTGATTATTTTACATTTACATTTCATTCAGGATTTCTGGATGAATAAAAGTTCCAAAGAAAAGCATTTCTTTGAAATTGAAATCATTGTAACATTATTATTGCCACAATTGATCAGTGCATTGCTGAATAAAAATATAAATTTTTTTAAAAACTGAAAAATAAAATGTCCAAAACTTTGAACAGTACTAAATAACTTTGCCATCACTCTAATAAATTGCTGTTTTTTTTTTTTATTTACTAAAGCAGAAAATTAAACTTAAAATATGTAACAAGTCTAATGATAAGCAAAAACTGATTGACCAAAAACACATACAGTTGAAGTCAAAATTATTAGTCCCCTTTGCTTTCTTTTTTTTTTTTTCTCTCTTTTTAAATATTTCCCAAATGGGTGGTTTAACAGAGCAAGGAAATTTTCACAGTATGTCTGATAATATTTCTTCTTCTGGAGAAACTCTTATTTGTTTTATTTCGGCTAGAATAAAAGCAGTTTTTATTTTTTTTAAAACCCATTTTAAGGTCAAAATTATTAGCCCCTTTAAGCTAATTTTTTTTTTCTATAGTTTACAGAACAAACCATCATTATACAATAACTTGCCTAATTACCCTAACCTGACTAGTTACCCTAATTAACCTAGTTAAGCCTTTAAATGTCACTTTAAGCTGTATAGAAGTGTCTTAAAAAATATCTAGTCAAATATTATTTACTGTCATCATGGCAAAGATAAAATAAATCAGTTATTAGAAATAAGTTATTAAAACTATTATGTTTAGAAATGTGTTGAAAAAAAAAATGTAGAATTTTTGAAAATTTTAAATGTAGAATTTGTTTATTGTCTTTGAACAAAAACCAAGCCATCCACCGAATAAAGTTAATTCAGCCGTGAATGAACCTGTTTCCATTTGCGAGGCTTTGGTGTTTGTAGTCGAGGTCAAAAGCGCTCTTGATGGCGGCGAGGAACGCTCATGACACGCTGCTGTCCGTGATTACCATACCACAGCAGTGCCATTGTAGATCTGTACTGCAATTTGCATTCCTGTCCGATAAAGTGATGATCACTGGACAGAGAGAGCTGGCCTCAAAGGAAGTGACCTCAAGGCCTGATGGCATCTCCTGATTAGAGGGAAACTTGCTGCATAATGTTTTAATTCACATCTGTGTGCCCTCTCTTTTACGCTGCCAATTTCTCTCTTCCTGTTCTCTCGCTCTCTGCATCCTTCCCTCAAGTGTCTCCTCAATCCTCCACTTATTCCCTCTCACTGTCCCTCTGTCTACATACTTCAAGCCCGCTTTTTTTAATCTTTCCTCATCCCTCCCTTCCTCTGTTTCTTTATCTCTCTCTCTTTCTCTCTTCCCTCACTTTGTAGTGCTCCTGGCATCCTTATCATGAATCGATCATGTCTTTGTGATGAAAGGAACTGCCTTCATTTCCACAGGAATGCGCCCCTCTCAGTGTCCATATGGAAACACTTGCCAGACAGATTTGGTTGTGTTTTTTGCTCTTCCCTGGAGCATCAGACACGACTGATCGCGCTGTACATGTCCAGAATAGAGCGACGTTAAGGGGGAAAATGTGATAAGTGTGGAGAAGATGCTTTAAAGAAAAATCACTAAGTTTAAATAAGACTAAAAGGCTCTAAATAAGGCCTTTTGAAGAAACATCTTAAAGGGATAGTTCATTAACTCACCCTCAAAGATCCAAGTGACTTTTTTGCTTTAGTAGAACATGAAGATTTTAGATTGTTTGCTGATACTTGAGATCCAGCTCAAAAGCTACTGTTTTTTGAGTCTAAAGATGTACAGCATACAGACAATACCAGTTTAAATGAATACCAATGGGTCTTGATGATACATTGAAGTCTTATGAAGCTAAATGATTGGTCTGTACAAGAAACTGAAGATGTTTTTTACCACATTATTTGCTTTAATCCAGAGGTTTTGCCAATGTTCCTGAGCAGATGTTGAAATATTACATTCATGAGAAATCTCAGTCTCAATATTTGACTTTACAGATTCCCACATAATATACAGTATATTAAATATCATCAGTATCTAGTAGAAACACTTGCTAGACAGTTTGGTTGTATTTTTTGCTCTTCCCTGGAGCATCAGACACAACTGATCATGCTGTACACTACCTGACAAAACTCTTGTAGTCGATTCCAGTTGTAAAAGCAACAAATAATAACTTAACTTTTAGTTGATCATTTGGAAAAGTGGCAGAAGGTAGATTTTCCTGATGAATCATCTGTTGAACTGCATCCCAATCATCACAAATACTGCTGAAAACCTATTGGAACCCGCATAAACCCAATATTCTCACAGAAATCAGTCAAGTTTGGTGAAGGAAAAAATCATGGTTTAGGGTAACATTCAGTATGGTGGCGTGCGAGAGATCTGCAGAGTGGATGGCAACATCAACAGCCTGAGGTATCAACACATTTGTGCCACAAACCACAGGAGAGGGCAAATTCTTCAGCAGGATAGAGCTCCTTCTCATATGTCAGCCTATACATAAAAGTTCCTGAAAGAAGGTCAAGGTGCTCCAGGATTGGCAAGCCAAATCACCAGACATGAACATTATTGAGTATGTCAGGGGTAAGAAGGAGGAGGCATTGAAGATAAATACAAAGAATCTTGATGAACTTGTTGATGTTTTTTTTTGCCATTCCAGATGACTTTATTAATAAGTTATTTGAGTCATTGCAGAGATGTATCAATGCAGTCCTCCAAGCTCATGGGAGTCAGACACAATATTGATTCTTTTTCCACTGCACCATGACTTTATATGCTATACTGTACATTATTTTTGTTAAGTGTTGAGACTTTTGTCTAAGCAAAGTCAGACCTTACTGTTCTAATTAAATAATTTAAAAAACAAGAAGATTATATTTTATGTTGGTAAAATAAGTGTAATCTAGAGGTCTTTGCCTTTCATATAAGCCACTTTCTGATACCAAATGATCAACTAGAAATCAAGTTATTATTTGTTGTTCTTAAACTTGGATAGGCAATAAGACTTTTGTCAAGTAGTGTACATATCCAGCATGAAGCGACGTTAAGGGGGAAAATGTGATAAGCAAAGAGAATACGCTTTAAAGAAAAATCTGAGTTAAATAAGGCTAGATGACAGTAAATATGCCTTTTGAAGAAACATCTTAACTGGATAGTTCACTTACCCAAAGATCCATTTTTTTTTTTTGGTTTAGTAGAACATATAGAAGAATTTAGATTGTTTGCTGAACACATGAACTCCAGCTCATAGCTACTGTTTTTGGAGTCCAAAAATGTGCACAGACAATACTAGTTTATTTAATTGATACTAGTGGGTCTTGATGATACATTGAGGTCTTATGAAGCTAAACGATTGGTCCGTGCAAGAAACTGAAAATTATTTACAACAGTATCAGCTTTAATTCACAGGTTTTGCCAACAGTCCTGAACAGAGGTTGAAATATTACATTCATTAGCAATCTCAGTCTCTATTTGACAACAGATTCCCATGTACTATATATTAAATGGCTATCTATAACACATAATAATAATTCCTGTATAGTAGTCCCACAACATTCTGTCACTCATTTTCTGTCAGAAAATTCTAGTGGCAGTGAATAAGCCTTTTACAGTGTCTGCTATAATGTTAATGTTGTTTTTGTGTGTTTTCCATAGATGAATATGGCTACGGTGTAGATGCACAGTACAGCTACGAGCTTATTGCCACATTGTATCGTTTTGACACCATAATATCGTTGATTTCCCGAAGATAAATACCAAAAAATAACGCAACTGGAATAATTACAGGAGACGCTATCGCTGATACAGTGCTGTCCCATTTCATGAGAGGCTGTAAGTCACTTTCCAAAACCTTTTCATTCATTCATTGTTCATCGCTGGTGGAATGATCTTACCATTCCCAATTGGACTGCGCATACACTGGTGAATCCCTCAAATGACAACTAAAAACCCATCTCCTGAACCCTGGTGAATAATACCAAAAGCCACCTAAGCCACCAAAGCCACCTACAGTATAAGAAGCACTTTTAAAAAAACTCCTACTCTAGCACCAAATTCTCTAAGCACAAACAAGTTACTTTGTATAATTTGCATTTCTTGTGTGTATTGCCTCTTCTTGTTGAATCGCAGAATACCTCCTCAATTTTAAGTCGCTTTGGACAAAAGGGTCTTCTAAATGACTAAATGTAATTGTTTGTACATGTCATCACCCATTAGTGATGATCTCTCCCTCGTTAGTATAAACAGCCCTAAGTGAGAAGCAGCCGTCCACCATTAGAGTTTTCACCATACCCGCTGAAGATAATGTGAGCGATTAACAGGATTATAAAATGTGACGTTTTAGTTTCCACAAATGAACACTGCATTCTCCATAGTATATGTTCTCCTAAGACATTTCTTTTGACATTTTCAGTTTTCCACAGAGATCACGTTAGTCCTGTTTGGAATCTACCACTATGTTGATTTGAAGCTTTGCTCTCTTTTGAATTTGAAGTACCACAGTATGGATGGCACAATATGGATCAAAGCCAAAAATGGGCAGTTTTTAAAAAGACTTATCGAAATGCAGTGCATGCACAAAGTATTCATAGCTCTTCACTTTTTCCACATTTTTTTAGGTTACAGCCTTATTTAAAATAAATTAATTTATTTCCTCAAAATTCTGCACACAATACCCCATAATGACGATGTGAAATTTTTTTTTTTTTTAAATTGTTGAAAATTTTATAAAAATAAAAACCCTGAAAAAAATCACATGTACATAAACATTCACAGCCTTTGCCGTGAAGCTCTAAATTGAGCTCAGGTAAATTCTGTTTCCACTGATCATTTTTGAGATGCTTTAGCAGCTTATTGGAGTTCACCTGTGGTAAATTCAGTTGATTGGACATGATTTGAAAAGGCATACACCTGTTTATATAAGGTCCCAGGGTTGACAGTGCATGTCAAAGCACAAACCAAGCATGAAGACAAAGGAATTGTCTGTAGACCTCTGAGACAGGATTGTCTCGAGGCACAAGGCTGGGGAAGGTTACAGAAAAATTTCTGCTGTTCTGAAAGTTCCAATGAGCACAGTGGCCTCCATCATCCATAAGTGGAAGATGTTTGGAACCACCAGGACACTCCCTAGAGCTCGCCGGCCATCTAAGCGGAGTGATTGGGGGAGAAGGGCCTTAGTCAGGGAGGTGATCAATAGCCCGATGGTCACTCTGTCTGTGCGCCAGTGTTCTCCTGTGGAGAGAGGAGAACCTTACAGAAGGACAACCATCTGTGCAGCAATCCACCAATCAGGCCTGTATGGTAGAGTGGCCAGACAGAAGCCACTCCCCGCCAGGAATTTGCCAAAAGGCATCTAAAGGACTCTCAGACCATAAGAAACAAAACTCTCTGGTCTGATAAGACTAAAATCGAACTCTTTAGAGGGAATGCCAGGCATTTGTTTGGAGAAAACCAAGCACCGCTCATCACCAGGCTAATACCATTCCTACAGTGAAGCATGGTGGTGGCAGCATCATGCTGTGGGGATGTTTTTCAGCAGCAGGAACTGAAAGACTAGTCAGGATAGAGGGAAAGATGAATGCAGCAATGTACAGAGACATCCTGAATGAAAACCTGCATCAGAGTGCTTTTGACCTCAGACTGGGGTGAAGGATCATCTTCCAGCAGTACAATGACCCAAAGCACACTGCCAAAATATTAATGGACTGGCTTTACAACAACTCGGTGAATGTCCTTAAGTGGCCCAGCCAGAGCCCAGACCTAAATCCTATTGAACATCTCTGGAGAGATCTGAAAATGGCTGTATCGCTTCCCATCCAACCTGATAGAGCTTGAGAGGTACTGCAATGAGCAATGGGCAGAACTTCCCAAAGACAGGTGTGTCAAGCTTGTGGCATCATATTCAAAACGACTTGAGACTGCATTTGCTGCCAAAGGTGCATCAACAAAGTATTGAGCAAAGGCTGTGAATACTTATGTACATCTGATTTTTCAGTTTTGCTTTTTTTTATTTTTTATAAATTTGCTACAATTTCAAAAAATCTTTCTTCACATTGTCATTATGGGGTATTGTGTGTAGAATTTTAAGGAAATAAATTAATTTACTCCATTTGGGAATAAGGTTGTAACATAAACAAATGTGAAAAAATTGAAGCGCTATAAATACTTTTCAGATGTACTATATTTGTGAGGTATTTTGAGCTGAAACTTTACTTATCTTGTAAACAGGGGCATAACAGGTCTACTTTAATATCATTTTTGAAATGAACAGAAATTTCAAAAGATCAGCATTTATTTAAAATAGAAATCTTTTATAACACTCATGACAATGCAGCCTTGCAGAATACCTGTGGATTTCTCTCAAAAACTAAAATCTTACTGACCCCAAACATTTAAACTGTAATATACGCTCTGCTATAAATCCAAGAGTGGTTTAAGCAATTTTAGGGGCTATCATCATAAAGTTTATTCACATACACTGAAATGCACAGAATAATCAGTTGAGAGGTGTGAAAGTGCTGGTTTGCTCCTGTAATCGTCCAGCAGTTGAGCGAACAGAATTGCGATGTGTGGTCACCCGACGTCCTCCATTCTTTCAGAGGGTAATTACTAATATGCCACTGATGGTCCCTTAGCTGCCAGTAACTCCGTCTGGGTAGAAATGCTGGATTTGTTTTGCTCTGCTAAGTGGTTTTCAGCTTCTTGCTCGTGCACCACAAGCATCTTGGATATTTTAATGGAAACCATATATATGAGAACCGTATAGCTCTTTTTTTAAAGGGGGTTATGAATAATAATGCTGCTCTATTGAGATTGTAGATGATCCTGAGGGCAACTTTTCACATTAAAGGGTCACGAAACACCAAAACACATTTTTTGAGCTGTTGACAGTCATATATGTGTCCCACGCTGCTATAAACACTATTAGGACACATATATTGCACTAAAAAGTGAAAATTGGTTGTTTTTGCGTTATTTTGAGCAAATTCGTTCTTCCGGTTTGAAACAAATTTTTGAAGCTGCGTCACGGCCATGAGATACTTGGGTGTAAATCCAGCCTGGAGAGTGGCTGTCTGTCTTTTCTAGGACGTTCTGACGTATCTGAGTGTGCAGTATTAATTCATGAGAAAGACGTGCTTCAAACCAATCAGCGCGCTCTATTGTGTATGACGTGAAACTTCATTAATATGCATGATAGCTCCGGAGACTGTTTACCAGTTTACACTGTTCAGACGGCAGAGAGACGCCACGTTGTGTTGCCAAAACAAGTGAAAGTACAAGAATTTCAAGACAAAATTCGTAGGTGTTATTAGTGTGTTGCA
The DNA here is from genome assembly GCA_903798195.1 of Danio kyathit. Classification (NCBI taxonomy): domain Eukaryota; kingdom Metazoa; phylum Chordata; class Actinopteri; order Cypriniformes; family Danionidae; genus Danio; species Danio kyathit. The sequence goes on from LR812531.1 coordinate 47,787,545, forward strand.
ACGAAGGTTTTGTTTTCATTTTCCCTTTATGAGAGAGCAGCTGGACTCGCGTGTGGATTACAGTGCACGCGACACGCGACAGAAACGCGTTTGTAAGGAACATTTTTACCCGAGAGCTTTTTCTCATCTGGAAATGGTGAAATCCGGATTTGCCGCTCGTCTACTTTTAATAAAAAGACACAGCTCCAGTTTGATTGTCTGTCTACAGATTTGGTAAGTGTTTGCAGTGGACTGCCCTTTGTTTAAATGCTGCTCTCCGAGTGTAAACACAAACTATTCCCGTCGTGCAGGATTTTCGCTGCAATTTGTGACAGGATAGTCTATACACGCACGGCTTTCTGACGCTACCTACCGAGTACATAAGTTACAGAGAAATGCGGAGGATTTTTTTCTCTTATTCGCCGTATCAAATCAGCCTCTGTGTGTTTGTTTTTCCTGTCAAACTTAGCGCGTGCCCAAATGTTAACTCCCTTCTATGCAAAATCTTAGCCTCTTTCCCTCCCCCGACACTCCCACACTCCCAGAGCTGGACACGCCCAACTTTCCTGACTTTTTTCAAAACAGAGGTGTGAAAACACCCTGCTGAGACAGGGGGTTTCGTGGCCCTTTAAACAGCTGGTATTGCATATTTAGAGAGCCACTGCACTTTACAATATTGAGCGTGCAAATTATTGATAGAATTATACATACACTGTAGAACCTAACAGTCAACTATATCAAATAAAAGAAGTTCTAAAAGTTATGTCAACTCACTTTAAAAGAGTTTTGAATTCAGTGTTGAAGGTAATGAGTTAATTAAATACCTCATTACTTCAACTTAAATGGAGCAAGTTCACAGCACTGTTGGGTTTTACAGTACTCAGTTGGTTTGAGTTCTCTTCATTTATCGGGTTTTACTGTGCTCAGATTGCTTTGTTTACTCAAATAGATTAAGTTCACAGTACTCATTAGGATTAGTTTCTAAACTTAAATAATTTGTTGCAATCAGTTTCCTCAAATGGTTTGAGTTACCTTAACTTTCTGGGTTTTACAGTGTAGTATTTATGCTATTAAAAACTAAAATATGTCTAATTTGTTTACATGTTTACACACTTCTTAACTTTTCTAAGAGGAGTAGATATTTCTACTGATGCCGTCTTGTTTGGGATTCAGCCAGACCACTACAGCTGCCCCAGTTCAACACTAATTGTTTGGGTCTGAATACCAGGGCAGTATTTTTTTACTGAACACTTAGTTGTTAGTTATTCAAAAAAGCCACAAAGCAGCTTTCTGAAATGATGGCGAATGCCAGCGCTCCGCCACTGTGTTGTACGTGATTTACAATTGAGTTGATGCACTTAAAATTTGTTACCTCGGCCCCATGCTGTGTTTGTATGTGTGTGTGTAAACTGACATTATGAAAACTGCTAAGTCAATGTTTTCACTCTGGGCTTGGAATCAGCATTTCTGGAAATCAGAATGCGACCTGCCCTCACTCGTTTTTCTCCCCTCTCATTTTCACACACCAATTACCAGGATAATTTCGAGCATACCAGTGTGATGTGGACCTTTCCCAGAACCGCACTCTGGAACGCATTTACAAATGTGGTAACGCAGCGAGGCATTTATCTGACATACGCTGTATTTAGACTTTCACTTAAAGCGTGATGCTGAGCAGAAGAAATTAACAGAAATGGTGTGACGAATTGGATTGTGCTCTGAAATGGGTACATTTTCCATCAGAAAAATAATGTTTAAATACTGTAAAATTGCCACCTTAAGCTTAATCATTTTAAATGTATGTTGGAAAAATATGACCTCAGAAATGTGAAAAAAAGTCATTTATCTTTAGTGTGTGCTATATATACACAATAAACTGTATATATATATATATATATATATATATATATATATATATATATATATATATATATATATATATATATATATATATATATATATATATACACACACACACACACACACACACACACACACACACACACACACACACACACACATTCATTCATTTCTCATTCATTTTCTTGTCGGCTTTGTCCCTTGCGGGGTCGCCACAGTGGAATGAACCACCAACTTATCCAGCACGATTTTACGCAGCGGATGCCCTTCCAGCCACAACCCATCTCTGGGAATTTTCCACACTCATACACTACGGACAATTTAGCTTACCCAATTCACCTGTACTGCATGTCTTTGGACTGTGGGGGAAACCGGAGCACCCGGAGGAAACCCACGCGAACGCAGGGAGAACATGCAAACTCCACACAGAAACGCCAACTGACCCAGCCCAGCCGAGGTTCGAACCTGCGACCCAGCGACGTTCTTGCTGTGAGGCAACAGCACTACCTACTGCGCCACTGCGTTGCCCCCCCCCCCACACACACACACACATATATATATATATATATATACACATACACATACACATATACATATACATATATATATATATATATATATATATATATATATATATATATATATATATATATATATATATATATATATATATATATATATATATTAGGGCTGGGCGATATGGCAAAAAAAAAAAATCTCGATTTTTTCATAAAGTTTGACCGATTCACGATTTCGATTTCGATTTTTTATTTATTTTTTTATTATTTTTTTTTTTTACTGTGTAACTACCTTACCAGCTAACCTTGTTCATTTAAATTTAAATAAATGCTGAAACTAGTTTTTTTCATGCTCACTTGTAAAAGAAAAGCAATAGTGTGACTAAACGCGGTTATGGCACTCTCTCATATAGGGATGCTAAACATAGCTACAATAGAAGTCACAGCAGGTCATATGTTGTGCAGCTTTGGGCAAATTTTATTTGGAGAGAAAATGACCAAAATGTAACTTGAAGATTAAAAAGGATTGGAGGGGAAATAAATATTCAAATCTCTGTACATAACAGAAAAATAAACAATGATAATGCAACAATAGTTTATCTGTATTAGTGGCATGGCAGAAATATATATTTAGACAGGCCTTGTCAAAGTGAGCGGGCACTTTCACTAATAAAAAATATAGCACTTAAATTATTTCATAACAATCAATAAAATAACAGCGGTTTTATATCAAAAAATGGTAATGATATAAAATATACTACATTTTGATGGTAAAATATAACCATTTAAACGATTTTGTATTTAAATATTAAATAACGAATGCATCAAGTTAAATATAAAAAAACGAATGAAACAACACATAGCATATCAGAATATAAAGGACCATATTTAGCAGAATGCTGCTCATTTATCTTTGTAATTTTATAGTTTTATTTTTGTTATTTTAATTATTTTTTGTCTTCATAAATAACTAACGAGCTATAGACAAATATCTGCTTGACGTTTTAGAAAATATTTGTGCGTAGCTACACCACCCAGTATATATTAAAGATCACCGTGAAAAAAAAAAAAACCCACAGAAACCTGTTACATATCTATATATATTTAAAGGTCTATCTTATATTTAACTGAATCGTATAATGGCCTATAGCTGAAATGTTGAAAACTGCTTAATTTATTTTTATAAAACATTTGTCGATACGTATTGATATTTTTTGGAGTAAAAGCTGCCGACATTTAAGAATCCATATTTATTTTATTCATTCATTCATTTGACTTGTTTATTGGTGCATATATGGGTTATGATTTAATTCATACAGTACCTTGACAGCTACTGTGCCACTCCGTAATTCAAGCAAAAGTCCAAATTAAAGAAAGATTTGACTTTCTGCGGTGACCGACATTTACAACACACCGTCCTTCAGGTGGAGCGCGGGTCCCCGTCTCGCAGCTCGCGCGGGAGACACAGACGGCTGCGGGATGCGAACAACAGCACGACGCGCATGGAAACATTCGTGAAGCTGGCTGGCTGACTGCGGGGCGCTTGTTGCTCTAGCGGGAAAATGTCCCGGTGTTCCCAAAGGCCGGTCCGCCCTGGCGCGCTTCCGCTACCAGCTGTGGCAGCACATCAACAGAGCCGCGACGTCAACACACAGAATCAGCACAATTCAGCACGGTTGTCTAACAGTTTAGAACGGTTTGGCACGATAGTGGAAAAGCGGCTTTAATATTTTTATTAAAAACCGCGATTCCTCGATTTTGTAAAAAATAAAATCGTCTTAAAACGTAAATTCGAATTAATCGAAAAAAATCGGAAAAACCGCCCAGCCCTAATATATATATATATATATATATATATATATATATATACACACACACACACACACACACACAATACCATTTTTCTCAGAAAACATTTCTAAAGAAAATGGAAAAGAATCTATATATGCAAAGAAAACAATGTTAATAAGTTTACAAATTAAGTTATGAGTAATAAAATGAAATGACGCAGGAAAAATGTATTGAACACAAGATAAAAGCGATGTGTAGAAAGGCAGTGAAAGCCCAGACAGCAGCTGAAATCTCTCTGTAGTTCTTCAAGCACTCTCTGCCCTTCATCAGTGTAAATGAATATTAGCTGCTTCAGTCTAATATCTACATTAGTAGGATGATGAAAATTAAACCAGGGTGGACATTTCAGCAAGACAATGATCCAAAACACAAGGAAACTCTCAAATGGTTTCAGAGAAAGAAAATCAAGCTGTAGAATGGCCCAGCCAATCACCTGACTTCAATCCAATATAAAATGCAAAATAAAGATCAGATTTGAAAGACGAGACGCACAAAACTATCAAGATTTTTACACTCTGTTGAAGTCTGTGAAAAATTTGTGCAGGATATTGTGCAAGAGAGGTATTAAAAATGTGCAAAAGAGGTATTTAAGGTTTAATATTGCGCAAGAGGTATTTAAGGTTGAAGGAAGCCGCACAACATGATTGTGGTGCATTTACATTTGTAGTAAACATCGTTTTCATTATTACGTTCTTGTAAGATGGAGTTTAAATAAAGTGTCAGGTGCATAAGTGGGAAGAGTGTTTCTACAAGTGGTTTGTCAAGCCCACTCACCTGAATGAAAGACAATTGAAATGCACAAGGTTTCTAATAGACATGGAGTGATTGAGAAAGTGTCTATAGTGCATATGTGCAACCTGTGCAAGAGTCAGAGAGATGAGAGGGTGTCTTTTCTACAGGTGGTTTGTTAAGCCCACTCACCTGTATGGGACATACACAGGAATGCATAGAGAGGAGAGGGGGGCTTTTTTCCCTTATAGTGTTAAGTTTGTTCATTTATTTAAATAAAGTAAGTAACAATACTGTATCTTTCTAAACTCTTTAACTGAGAATAAAGCAGAAATACCATTACATCTTATCTGAAGAGATATGGACAATGTTGTTTGAGTCTCAGAATATCAGAATAAAAGGCCCTTTTCTTGTTCTTATCAGGAAGAAAATGAAACAGCAACAGGTTGCAGCCATTTAGAGAAATCGCTTCCTTCCCAGGGAACTGAGTGTGTGTATGAGGGGCAGAGAGACAGCAACATTTCACCCGCTGTCCTGATAGCCAGTGAAGCGTGCCACTTTCAATTTCAACAAACAGAACTTTACATAACAGGAGGGGAAAATAATGTGCATAGAGTGTGGAAGAGGCAGGTATAAATATTAGGGTTGAGGGCAAATGATCAAATTCAAGGCCTCAGAATCACTTTTTGACATCAAGATGTCATTTTAAATTTGTCTCTACATATTTTCACAACATACATAACAACTCTGTTAGAAAGTTATGACACTGATGCAATATCTGACTATATTATCACATAACAGATAGTAAATCTACAATCCAATACAACAGAAAAGTAATTGAATAGCTTATGATCCAACATATATAACTATAAAAAAAGCTCTCTATTGACTGGCATAAAAAAAAAAAAAAGTGCTACAGAGTTAATGTGAGCAATTATAAGTCAAGTCACCTTTAATTCTCTAGTTCTTTATAGAATGCAGATTGTGTCAAAGCTTCTTTACGTTCATTCTCGTTTCGGCTTAGTCCCTTTTATTAATCTGGGGTCGCCAGAGCGGAATGAACCGCCAACTTATCCAGTATATGTTTTTACGCAGCGGATGCCCTTCCAGCTGCAACCCTTCACTGGGAAACATCCATACACACTCAATCACACACATACACTACGGACAATTTAGCTTACCCAATTCACCAGTACTGCATGTCTTTGGACTTGTGGGGGAAAACCAGAGCACCCGGAGGAAACCCATGACAACACGGGGAGAACATGCAAACTCCGCACAGAAATTCCAACTGACCCAGCAGAGGCCATTTTTTTATTACACCCTTCACTTGTTTCAAACATTTATGTTTCCTTTCTTTTTTTTATGAACTCAAAAATAACCTAATTTAAAAACTCCTATAATATTGAAACAAGTGAAGTGTGAGTAAATAGTGAATACATTTTAATCTTTGGGTAAACGGTCCCTTTAAGGCCTGTGACTGTGTGAACATTTCAATATTTCAAATTTTAAAACATCTGGCCACAAGAAATTTTTTGTAACTTTAATAAAGATTAAATAATATACAATGAGGACTATGCAGTGTTGATTATTCAATATCTGTACCTGAATAGTGAGTACCTGAAAACTATAATTCACTTTTATCTTTACTATATTTTATTTATCTATGCTTGTAATTTATTTGTTATATAATACTGAAGAGGGCGATGCAGTGGCGTAGTAATTTTTCCAATATTGTGCAGCCCTAATTCAAGTATCCAGATACTTGTTAAACTAATTTCCATGACCTTTCCAAAACTTTGTTGGCTTTTCCAGGCCTGGAAATGGTCATGTTAAAATTCCATGACTTTTCCAGGTTTTCCAAGGGTTCCGTATGAACCATTTAAATTTCTAATTACACATAAAAAAAATAAATAAATCTAATTGAATAATACTCAGTTTTACTAAATATCATTTGTTGATCATTCAAATTTATTTAAGTTCAAATAGTTCTGTCATATTATTAATTCAACATTGGTCTTTTTAAAGATTTGATTTGTTTTATTTAAAGTCATATCACTGCTATTTGTGAAAAGAGTAACTTTACTACAATTTTGAACACAGAAGCTAACTAGTTGCAATTTGGCCAACTTATTAAACTTGCACACCAAACTCAACAAATTAATTTTGTGCTCTGTATACTACTTAGAGTAACATTTGATTAAAACAGTTGAAATTAAATATATCAGGTGCATCAAAATCACGATGCCATTTTTGTCCTAACTGAAGTCTTTTTGTCTGAAGCATGATGACGTTTTATTTTATGTCCGAGGTTTGAAGATGTCCTAAAATGTACACCATACCCCTGACTGCCATAATCCACTCTTGACTGCATACGGTCCAGTTTAAATACAGCCCGTTTTCTCGAAAGTGTCTAATTCATACAATTTAATTTGCATGAAAATATTCGATTTATAAAAGGAGACATGCCCCAAAAACCTCACTCCTAACCCTATACCCCTCATTGGGGGATCAGAAAACACTGCTAAACTGTATAAATGAATAAGAATTAGCCACTAAATCTAAAAGTTTTGTATTGCCTTGAGATTGCATCGCTCAATTACAATCATATGCTTGCTGCAGTTCACTTAATGGCCACCAGTGTCACTAAAACTAAATTCTATTCACCTTATTCTTCGCGTACAAGTGGGCGTAGCCATTTGAATCATTTTGGCTCGAGACTTCCGGTCTCATTCACTTCCATTTATTTTTTAGACGTTAAAAACAGCTCGTTCTGCTGCTTGATGTTGCAAACTGATATTTTCTTATTATATTATTCTATTTTGTCTGTATAATCATGCAAACACTTGTGTGTAGAGCGAGTAGTTTGACCGTTTTCAGCCGTTTATTATTCCTAGTCATTTCTCCCATAGGCGACTGAGTCGGAAGTTCTAAAACAATCGCAAAAACGAGCGCACTTCCGTATTGAAGAATAAGGTCAATATACAACCTCTTTAAATTAAACAAATTTTAAATTGGAACAATTGCACAAAATTTTTTTTAGATCAAATCCAACTGATGATGTACAAGTTGTAACACAAACACTAAACTATACTACCTAATGGTTTTCAATGTAAAAATAAAACATGATAGGGGAATTTTTCATTTAAAAGGAACCTATTATGCCCCTTTTTACAAGATGTAAAATAAGTCTCGGATGTCCCTATCGTATGTGTGTGATGTTTCAGCTCAAAATACCCAACAAATAATGTTTTATAACTCTTTGAAACCGCCTTTTAGGCTTTGATCCTAATTGTGGAATTTTAGTGACTGTTGCTCTTTTTAAAAAGAGGGCGGAGCTACAAATGCCTATGTGTCATCATAGTGGCATATTCAAAAACAAGATTAACGTCTTATGCTAATGAGGGAGATATTGTCTCTAATGGGCGGTGCTTTCCCTCTCTGATCACACATACAAAAGGAAGAATGTCAATCAAAGTGTTTCTGCAGACTGTTCTTATGAAGTGTGACTATAAAAAAAGAAATAATAACATTTTTACCATTAGAGGTTGGCCATGTTCGCACACTGTTGCCACACAACTGTGTTTAAAACCCCTTATAAAAGTGATTTTTGCATAATAGGTCCCTTTAATATCTGAGGCATGTTTTGTCCACCACATTTTAAATATCCGAGGCATTTATGTCACTTTCAGTGCCCCAAGCCATGACTAATTTCTACCCATCTTGCCGTCAACCGTCAGACAGCAGAGATAAAGTCTTCGCCAAACCCAAAGATATCGAAGACTTGACATCATGCGTTTCCCACATTTTAAATAGTGAAGTTAAACCCTTAGCGATGACAGCTGAAGCGATCTCCAATCTCAAAAAAAGCCCATGCCTGAGAAATAAGCATCGTGTCAGAAAACTGAGCACATCAGTCACTCCTGCTAATGCGAAGTGGAGCTGGACGGCTGGATGGGCTGACCGCAGCTCTCAGAAACATGCGAGAGACTTTGGCTCGAATGCTTCTCTGGCTCAGGCTCTCTTTAATCCACTGCCGTTGAGTCTCAGAGCAGCACTTATGGCTCCCGCTCTGCTCCATTCCAACTACTCAACTGGCGGACAGAGAACCAAAAATCTGTCCCAGATCGCTTCTGACAGGGTTGTGGAGAGCAGCGAAAAAACACAGGGAATAATAAAACACAATGGACCATATAATTGGGCAATGTTATGCAAACAAAATAAATAGGCTTCTCAAGAATGTTTCAAGTAAAAGGGGTGTTAGCAAAATAAATAAATAAATAAATAAAAACATGTATCACTTGATAATATGACTACTGTATAGCATAAGCCTTATCATCATATGACAAATGACTAGACACACAGCTTTTGGTAGAGGGCTTGAAATGTTTTTTTTTGTCCTACCCACAATCCTCTTTGGCTGGATCAGTGGGGTATTAAGGCATGATCTTCAGTAAAGCGTAAAGCTGCATTGAAAACAAACTGAGAACTGTGAAACAATATAAAAAGGAAACTGACTTGTCTACTCAATTTTGGAAACTGCATAAATGCTTTATGGAAACAAAAACACTTTTAGCTAACTTTAGATTTGAAAACTCTACCATTATTATTTTTTTCAAATATTGTAGGAAAATACAAAAATATATATCAGAAAAGATTTTACTTGATATTATTAATTGAATAATATAAATTGAGCAATATAGGTCACTATTAAATAAAAAATAAGAAGAAAATAAAAGTTAAATAAATGCAAGTAATATAGATTTTAAACAAACATATTATAAATAAATCTATAAAAGGCGGCGCAGTGGCTCAGTTGGTAGCACAATCGCCTCACAGCAAGAAGGTCGCTGATTTTGAGCCTCGGCTGGGTCAGTTGGCATTTCTTTGTGGAGTTTCTATGTTCTCCCCATGTTCACATGGGTTTCCTCCGGGTGCTCCGGTTTTCCTCACAAGTCCAAAGACATGCGCTATAGGTGAATTGGTCAAGTTAAATTGGCCATAGCTTATGTGTGAATGAGTGTGTATGGGTGTTTCCCAATGATGGGTTGCAGCTGGAAGGGCATCCGCTGAGTAAAACATGTGCTGAATAAGTTGGCGGTTCATTCTGCTGTTGTGACCCCAGATTAATAAAGGGACTAAGCCGAAAAGAAAATGAATGAATAAGTCTATACAAATAAATATAACAAGTGTATAATGACAAGTAAATATATAATACGTAATATATAGTAATATAAGTAAATATAGTAACATAATATATAGTAATATATAATAAGTAAATATAGTAATATTAATATAATATATGGCAAGTAAATAATAATAATAATAATAATAATAATAAATATATATATTAATACATAAATAGTCATAGTGCTACAACCCCACATAATTGGATTTGCCACACAATTATTGTTGGCAATATTTTATTAATAATATAAAACATTATGTAATTTAAAATACATTTAATTTTTGATTTTTTAAAGTGATTACTACAATTATTTTAAAAAAATGTTAGTAAAAATGTTCTGAATATTTGTAACAGATAAATTACAGTTAATTTAAGCAGCTAGCTCTTTATAATAATATATTCATTCATTCATTCATTTTCCTTCGGTTTAGTTCCTTATTTATCAGGGAATGCCACAGCAGAATGAGCCACCATGCTGCCTTGTAATAATACAATATAATATAATATAATATAATATAACATAATATAACATAATATAATATAATATAATATAATATAATATAATATAATATAATATAATATAATATAATATAATATAATATATGGCGACGCAAGGGCGCAGTAGGTAGTGCTGTCGCCTCACAGCAAGAAGGTTGCTGGTTCGAACCTTGGCTGGGTCAGATGGCATTTCTGTGTGGAGTTTGCATGTTCTCCCTGCAATCGCGTGGGTTTCCTCCGGGTGCTCCGGTTTCCCCCACAGTCCAAAGACATGCGGTACAGGTGAACTGGGTAGGCTAAATTGTAGTGTATGAGTGTGAATGAGTGTGTATGGATGTTTCCCAGAGATGGGTTGCAGCTGGAAGGGCATCAGCTGCGTAAAACATGTGCTGGATAAGTTGGCGTTGGATAAGTCATGGTTCATTCCACTGTGGCGACTGCAAATTAATAAAGGGACTAAGCTGAAAAGAGAATGAATGAATAATATAGTATAATATAGTATAATATAATATAATATAATATAATATAATATAATATAATATAATATAATATAATATAATATAATATAGGGACAAAACGGTGGCGCAGTGGGTAGCACAATCACCTCACAGCAAGAAGGTCGCTGGTTCAAGCCCCGGCTAGGTCAGTTGGCATTTCTGTGTGGAGTTTGCATGTTCTCCCCATGTTGGAGTGGGTTTCCTCCAGGTGCTCTGGTTTCCCCCACAGTCCAAGGACATGTGTTATAGGTAAATTGAATAAGCTAAATTGTCCGTATAGTGTATGAGTGTGAATGCAAGAGTGTATGGGTGTTTTCCAGTGATGGGTTGCAGCTGGAAGGGCATCTGGTGCGTAAAACATATGGATAAGTTGGCCCTCATACATAAAACAGTAAAGGAGAAAATTAACTGGATTTCTTTGTGTACTAATCCAACTTAAGCCTCAGAAATGCAGCCATTTGTAATCATCTAATGATCAAATAAAGGCAGATAACCTTTTTAAAGAGGACAGAAAACGAGTAATATGCTCATGTTTGCTGAAACACACTTACAGGATGATTTCCCCGTTTGTGTGGCGGATGTGATTGTTAGCACAGCGGTGTAATTACACAAGTTGTATTAAAGGCCAGCACTGTCTGAGACTCATGCAGGAGATGTAGTCATTACTGTGGCTCGGGCCAGTAATACTTCATAATGACAGAGCCTGGCAGTTATTTAAAGTTTTCATTGAAATCCTGCCCTTTTGACCCTGCGGGATCACACAGCAGAGCCGCAGCAGACCCCGTCCCATCATGCACCTCTGCCAGGCCAATCAAACAGCAATGACTGAGCTAATGTCCTGATTTAATCAATGTGGCTCGTTTACAGCAAACTGACCGTGGACGGGTCAGACAGCAGAATTAACAATCAGAGAACAATGTAGTTTACGAATAAATGTAGCTTCTCTTAACGGTCTCAATTGTTTCTCTTTAGACAGCATGAGATTGGAGAGAGACTGGAAAATAAACTGAGAATGATGAAGTCACTGTAAAGTCAAGATACCATCAAAATCAGGTTAAATTTTGCAGAGATAAAAATGAATTAATAATTAACAAATTAGTTTACAAATTGAGTTATGCCTAATAAAATTAAATGACGCGGGGTAACAGCATTGAACACATGAACAAAGCATGGTGTAGAAAGGCAGTGAAAGCCCAGACAGCAGCTGAAATCTCTCAGTAGTTCTTCAGCAACCCTCTGCCCTTCCTCATTGTAAATTAATATTAGCTGCTTCAGTCCAACATCTACATTATCAGGATGATGAAGATGAAACCAGGGTGGACATTTCAGCAAGACAATGATCCAAAACACAGCCAAGGAAACCCGCAAATGGTTTCAGAGAAAGAAAATCAAGCTACAGAATGGCCCAGCCAATCACCTGACTTGAATCCAATATAAAAT